>PVHX01003370.1:0-17233 GCA_004024805.1 Geosciurus inauris
GGCTTTGAACTCGCGATTCTCCTGTCTCAGCCTCCTTAAGTGCTGAGATTACAGGCTTGAGCCACCGCGCCTGGCTCACAATGAATCTTTTGACATAATTTTATTATGAAGACGATATAGTAAACTGCAGAATATTAATGATGTATTAAAGTGAAATAAAAGTGGAATCAAAACATTGTATTTGAATAGGATAAACTCAAGGCCAAATTTGCTCTTAACCTCTGACAAGTATATCAGGTTTTATGATATACCTTTGTCTATCATTTTGATTGATTGCTAGACCCAAGTTTTCTCACCTATCTTTTCTTTGCCTGCTTTTCTAACCGTAAAATATATGCTTAGGTCTGAAAATGACTTTAAATTTATTTCAAAGAAAAGCAAACTAATTAAAATAGTACTTTTATATCTTTTACATTCTTTTACCTATTCTGGGCTCAGTCATTTCTGTCTTCTCAGTGTAAGTCTTGCTTTCTTGGGTCTGATGATTATTTTTCTTGACAGAAAGTAAACAATTAGGGGTGAGGAGAAGAAATGCTTAAATAACTTTGCCTTTGGTGTCAAACTCCAGTTAGAGTCTACATGGGGGAAACAGCGGTGTGGGAGAGATAATGGCCTGAAACAGCAAATGCCAGGGAAGGCGACCGAGCCTCTGAGTGGTGAGAGCAAGGACCAATTAGCCAGAAATTGACTGGGGGCTAGAGTCATAGGTCAGCATAAGAATTGCAAAGTGGAGTCAGATGGAGTTAAAAAAAAAAAAATGAAGGAATGTGTATTCCAAAGACGATGTCCTGAGAGTCAGAGAGAAGGTACCAGAAAGGCAAAGGAAAGATTTTTCTGGGATCCATATGCCTATACCTGTACTGGAGTTACCATTTCTCTCCACTGCAGAAGTTCCCCTCTTGTTTCTTGGGGCTTCACATGCAGTTGGTGACATCATGCAGCATGCATGCTTTGTTCCACTCTGTGACCTCCCTTGCCTTCCTTCAGCTTCCACAGACAGATTCCTCTTTCTGACGCATTTTAACCTAACTTTTGGCCAGTTGTAGGTGACACAGCATGAAAGCATGTTCTTGGTACATTACATCTTGGAGCCTCAAGGCTTTTAGCACAAGAAGCTGGAGCATCTAATAATGAATTGATTGATTCTTTCAAACGGGACCAAGGTAGCTCATTATCTCTCCCTTGCCCCTGTGGATGGCACAGGAAAGCACACAGTGAAAAGGAGCGTGTTTCATCCCCAAGTGGGCCCCAAGCAATTCCTGTGAAATGGTTGTCCTTTTACGACAAATGGGCTTAGCATCCCTCATAACATTAATAAAATTATTATGCAAAGAGTTGCTTTTCAAATCTACTGATAATTTTCCCTTTCTTTTTAAACATCAAAAAGAACTAGTTTCTTCTACTGATTTTGAAACATACCACCCACTAGGTCTTCCTTAGAAATCCTAGCAGCTCTCATGGACTGGTCAGTGGGGATCAAAGTGGAAGTAAATAGTAGTTCACAGGACGTGGAAATTCCAGGGCAGGTTGCATACAGGAATTTTAAAAGGGTTGGATGTTGACTTCACTTCTGATATCTAAGAAAAACTAAGGTTTCAGACTTTAGTAGGAGAGGACCACAAATTCAAAGAGCAACCAAATAACTATTAGAATAGAAAACCAATGCCATTTGCTGCAGCAGA
This sequence comes from Geosciurus inauris, assembly GCA_004024805.1. Taxonomy (NCBI): domain Eukaryota; kingdom Metazoa; phylum Chordata; class Mammalia; order Rodentia; family Sciuridae; genus Geosciurus; species Geosciurus inauris. The sequence goes on from PVHX01003370.1 coordinate 1,683, forward strand.
AGTGCTGTCAGATAAAAAGCACAAAGTGTGTTCTAGTGGAGAGCAAATCTCTCTCCAGACATGGTTCAGGAACCAACTTTTCTGAGAAGTGACCCTAGTTACCAGGAGGAGCATCTCTGCTTTTGTGTTTGTCCCCATAGAGTAGGGAATCAATGATAACACATATTCTTGTCTTTTTTTTTGATACCATGGATTGAACTCAGGGGTACTCAACCACTGAGCCACATCCCCAGCCCTATTTTGTGTTTTATGTAGAGACAGGGTCTCACTGAGTTGCTTAGAGCCTCGCTGTTGCTGAGGCTGGCTTTGAACTCATGATTCTCCTGTCTCAGCCTCCCAAAGTGCTGGGGTTACAAGTGTGAGCCACACACCCGGCTACATATTCTTGTCTTACAGAGCAAATGGATGAAGAGAATTAACCAATGAACTCAAATCTGGAAACTATTCAAAAACCAGATCTTTTCCACCTTAATATGTTTCCTAAGAAGGATTCTGCCACTTGAAGTGTTTATTGACAGGTGAAAAAGAAATCCAGCAGCACCTTCCCATAAGTGGGAAGGTTGGCCATGCTTTTCCATAATAGTATGTACCTAACATGTTGTCTACATCTATTGACACAGAAAGGACCACAGAGTAGATTAGGGCTTTTAGGCCAGGTATATTTTAAAAGTTTAAATATTTACAAGAGATGGTTTTATCCTTTTTATTCTCAAATGAATCTCTAAGAGCCCTTAGCAGTTCTTGGTGTTACATAGACTTTCAAAAAGTATTTGTTAAATTGAATTAAGCTGAGGAGTATCATATATAAGCAGATTCGCTGTGCCTGCAATGATTAGAATATTTTGAAACATGTAACCAAAGACTGGCACATAATCTTACCAGGCACTTAATGTTATACTTCATAAAAATTAGTCATGCTTAATATTGTTCATGGCTCTTAGGCAGTGGCAAATTTTGAACCTGTGATTCTGGAACTCAACTTTTATATAGGTGTAGAGGCTCAAAGAATCTTAGAGAAACTTGGCTTGGGCAACTTTTTTGCAAATATGCTGCCTGTTATATTTCTATTTCTCCAATTTGCTGCAATCACTTCCCCTGTCAATTTTACAACACTGTCATTACTGAGGTCACTTCTCTTTTCCCCCAAATCTGACTTCTTTTGAACTTCATCTGACTTGATTCTTCTACAGTATGTAAAATTTTCAGCCATAGTCTCCATCAAGATCTTTTTCTTTTGGCATTTGGAAGAACATTCCTTCCTAGATCCCCCTGTAACTCTTACATGTTTTTTTTTTTCTTTTATGGGATGTGTGTGTGTGTGTGTGTGTGTGTGTGTATCGTGGATTGAACTCAGGGGCGCTCAATCACTGAGCCACATTTCCAACCCTTTTTTGTATTTTATTGAGAGACAGAGTCTCACTGAATTGCTTTGTGCCTCACTTTTGCTGAGGCTGGCTTCAAACTTGAGATTCTCCTGCCTCAGCCTCCTAAGCCACTGGGATTACAGGCATGCACTGCCGTGCCCAGGAACATGTCTCTTTCTCGATTACCTTTGCCAATGATTGCCTCTGCACCACACTTACCAAAATAACCCATTGAGGTAGGAGCTGCTCTTATTTCTATTTTACACATGAAGAAATTTAAAGTATTTTGCCTAATAATGCACAGTGTTTAGATTTAAATCTTATAGGTCTACATCCTGTGTCCACATTGATATACATTCTCTTATTTCTCCAATGACGTCGAATCAAACCATAGGAAATCTTGGAGACCATTCTAATAAAAATAATGCTATCAAGAATAAGTAATATTTATGTATTCTTTACACCAAACACAGTTCTTAAGCTTCATATCTCCAAAGAGATGGGTATTATTCTATGAGATACCCATCTATGAGATGGGTATTATTATTTCATTTTACAAATGAAAAAAAAAAAGAAAGAAGAAAAACCAGGGTATAATTTCCTAAAAATACTAAGCAATTGGCCTTTCTTCTGTAGGCAATAAAAACTCAAATATTTTTTTCAAAAATTAATTAATTAGTTCTATTTAGGTTTACCTGATAGCAGAGTGCAATTTGAATCACTGTACACAGATGGAGGATAACATTTCATTTCTCTGGTTGTATGTGATGTAGAATCACAACATACATACAGTCATACATAAAGCTAGGGCTATGGTGTCCATCGATATTCTTAACAAAGAGGGTGACCAAACCCTGTTCATATCCATAGGGAAAAAAAATACGTTCTAGAAGTATGGAGAAGAGATGGCAGGGATTATGTGGGTGCAGGGAAACCTGTTAGTAGGCTGCTAAGGATGGTATGAATTCAAATGGCCAAGGCCCAGGTAAGGGCCGAGGCAAAGAATGATAAAGCAAGGAGCATCTTTAAACATATTAGATCATTACCTTCGAGATTTGGTGCCTGGCTAGATAAAGGTGGCAGAAAATGAAGGAAGGATGGTTTCAGGTTTGTTGCATAAGAGACACCATAAGCAGAGTGTTTGTTTAGCTACATTGTAAAATGTGGGTATTTAGCCTCTCACTCTGGCCTTGTGCCCTATTAGTCTTAATTAACAGGGCTCACCTGGGTAAGCAGTTCCCCTGCAGGAGCCACCGTGGCCTCGGCTGCTTCCTCCAGCTGATGCTTGCTGTGCTGCCACCTTTCCCCTTCAGGCCTGTTCTGGCCCAGGGAAGAGTGTTTAGGTTGCTGGCTCAGTGGCCACTCCACGATTGCTGTTCAGTGACATGGCAACACCATTACCCTTCTGCCAGGCACCAGATGCTGCCTTGCTGGGAAAATAAGAACCTAAAACTGTTCTTGGCTGCGTCTGCAGCTCCTTGGCAGCACTGAACTAATAGATTTGGATACCCAACCCCACCCTGCTCATCCCACCTGTACTTTCTTGACTGATGGTGAAAAGTGCAATCTGTATTAGTTCTGGCAAACATAACTTCTCTAATAATTTTCTTCTTGCCTTTTGCAATGGGTATTTTATTTGGAAGCTAACAAATATTTATTGGTATGCACTTGAGTTTCTCCAGACTTAATGTGAGATGGTGTGTGTATAACAAAAACAAGGCATATCCTGAGCTTAAGGAGCTCTTGTGATATTATTGGGGAAATAGATAGATGAAAAAATAATGAAGATAGAGGATAGCACTGAACAGTGGCAGCAGAGAAGAGGGAAACACTGTGAATATCCAGTAGAGCTGGATCATGTCTTTGAAAATAGTTTCCTTGAAGTTGGATACTATTTCCATGAAGGGGACTACTAAGACAAGCTTCCCAGTACACTGAGACATCCATAATGAGTCCCAAGTGATAGGGAAAAGTGGTTTGGGTAAAAGTATAAGTGGAATTGCAAGGTGAGGTCAATGGGATAAGAGAACTTAGATGCACAATCAGGAGACAGTGCTCCTACTTTGGGCATCAACAAGAAGTTCCTTTTGTCCACACATGCAAGTGATACAAAGAAGAAATGTTGAGAGATGATCCTGGAGCAGGGAGAGATAACTCATTAATAGTCTCAAATATCATGATTTGGAGTTTGGAATGTATCCGTAAGATTATAGAAAGATTTAAGCAGGAATGTAATGTGTCGGATCTGCTACTCAGATGTTATATCACTGCCCTGGGGGAGATTTGAGATGGGGAATCTTGTTAGGAGACTGTTGCAGTCAGCCAGGCAAGAGCTAGGGACAATCAACAAAAGTATGAACATTGAGAAGAGAGGAGAGGGAGCTGACTCACAGGATTTATAAGGTGAATGTGATGAGATTTGGTGTTTGACTGAATTGGGAGGAAAAAAGACAAGAGTGCATCTGGGTTATTTCTTGATAACTGGAATATACCATTCCAAGTTTTCTGAGGAATCTCCATGCTGCTTTCCAGAGTAGTTACACCAATTTGCATTTTCACCAGCAATGTATGAATGTACAGTGATAGAACTGTGTCATCTCTTTGAAAGTATTTTCCATGAAGTTCACTCAATCACATTGCCACATCATCTCCCAGGATACTAGATTTAATTTCAGTCAAATTCCTGTTTTGAAGTCTCGAAGTTTCCTTTCAAACCACTGTCTTCTAATAATATTGAATCAACTCTTGAACCCTGAAGGGAGTTCTGTCACTGGCAAAAATTAAGTATCCTGATAGGTGTTTATGGATTATCAGTGGCCACAGGAGTCTTCTGTCCCTACTCAGGGATCTCTTCAATGTATAGTGCTTTGAAAAGCATAGCTGTTAATAATTTCATTCTTCTTTAAGGCTGAGTAATATTCCATTGTGTATATGCACCACATTTTCTTTATCCATTTATCTGTTGAAGGGCATCTAGGTTGGTTCCATAGCTTAGCTATTGAGAATTGAGCTGCCATGAACACTGATGTGGTCACGTCGCTTTAGTATGCTGATTTTAAGTCCTTTGGGTACATGCCAAGGAATGAGATAGCTGGGTCCAATGGTGGTTCCATTCCAAGTTTTCTGAGGAGTCTCCATGATGCTTTCCAGAGTGGTTACACTAATTTGTATTTTTACCAGCAATGTATGAGTGAACCTTTTCTCCTACATCCTTGCCAACATTTATTGTTACTTGTATTCTTGATAATTGCCATTCTGACTACAGTGAGATGAAATCTCAGTGTAGTTTTAATTTGCATTTATCTAATTGCTAGGGATGTTGAACGTTTTTTTCATATATTTGTGGAGACTATCATGCTAAATGAAATAAGCCAATCCCCAAAAAACAAAGACTGAAGGTTCTCTCTGATATGCGAATGCTAATGCACAATAAGGGTGGAGAGGGAAGAATAGTTTATTGGATTAGACAAAGGGAAATGAAAGGAAGGATGTGGAGATGGGACTAGGAAATACAGTAGAATGAATCAGAGATAACATTCCTATGTTCATATACAAATACACAATCAGTGTAACTCCATGTCATGTACAAGAATGGGAAATTATTCTCCATGTATGTATAACATATCAGAATACACTCTGCTGTCATGTTCTAAAAAGAACAAAAAAAAAAGCATAGTTGTTTTGCTGGGAGTAGATATTTTTAGTTTTGATACTTTTTATGGTTGGAGAAAATAATTCTAAAAACCTACTAAATTCTCTCTCCATCAGGACACCTGCCAACTAACTGGATGATAAGTCGTATAATTTTCTTTCTCAATTGAAATTTCACCTAATCTTCAGGTGACATCCATGAAGCCGTATCCAGCAATCCCAGCAGCCTTTTCTTTCTCTTCAATTCTCTTGATGAGGGTCAGCCTCATCCTTTCTGTTCATTTGTTTTATTAATTCAAGCATTTATTGCCCTGTGCCCAGCACTGGCATAATCCTTGGGGATATAGAAGGAAACAGAGGCAGGGTCTTGCACTCATGGAGCTTACATTTGGTAAGAAAAAGCAGAACATGAGCAAGTGAACAAGAAATGAACCAGATAATTTTAGAGGCTGAAATGCTACAAAGAAAATTAAAAGAGTGAGTGTGATTGGGGCTGGAGAGGACTTGGAAATTTAAATTGGTCAATATGGAAGACCTTACTGAATCATGAGTAAACAGTAATTAAGCTACCCATGAGGTGGTTTAGAGGTATAGTACTTTCTGGGCAGATGTCCTAAAAAAGAGGTGAGTTTGGCTTGTCCAGGGTAGATGAATGCTCCAGTGTGTCTGTGGCATAGTTTGTATGCAGTTGACTTATTTTATGCTCTACTTTTCCATATTTTCACTCTGTGGGTTTTCAGGCTAATTGGATTATTTACATGCATATTGTTTCTTGCTAAAATTCTATACTCCTCAAGGGCAAGGGTATATCATATACTTCTTCTTTCCCCCAAACTTCTACCACAATGTTAGAAATATTTCTAGGTGCTCAATAAAGCCTTGGTAAATTCAATTGAATTTGCAGTAATAAGATTGCTTTTCATAATATAAAGTGTGAACAAAAGAAATATCTACCAAAAGCACAGTGACAGTAAAAAGGATTCAAAAACAGATAAATTGCTTCATAAAGACTTGAAGGACATACTTTCATCTTAATGACTGTCATCCTCAAAGTTATTAAAGAGTCATCTGAGTTTAGAAAGTCATTTTCTATGACAGCTGTCCACATTTTTGAGAGAGAAGAATTTGCCAGGACACAGTTTTGGTAATTACAAGTGACTCCATTTGCTGCTGAAAAACAAGAGCAGGGAAGCAAAGAAAATTTATTGTTGTATCCAGTGACCAGGAGGAGAGGGGAAGGAGGAGGAACAGGAAGAGCAGACCCCAAGACAGGGAGAGCAGGAGGCTACAGAATCCTGAATCCAAGAGGTACATGTTAAAAGAGGGTGAATCCAAGCAACAATAAATCAGAGAGAAGACACAGGTGAAGGAGTGGAGTTGATTAACTAAGACAGTCAAGCCAGGGATGTAGTAAAAATTAACAGAAGATTGAGAAGATGAGAAGTGTGATCAGACTGAAAGCAGGCAGACCTGGGTGCCCAGAGGACCATCTTGGATGACATCAATGGGATGCCTGGGTATAGTGCACCATTTTCTCTTGCATCCTTTAGCAGACTCATAGATGCATATTCTATCCAGAACAGCTCCCCGTGTGATGCTTCAGTTTGTGTCTTTTCTTGGTATCATGTTCTTGTCTGTTGGAAGGATCTTTATGGCTATGACCCTTGCTATGATGTCAACACCTAAAAGCACATCTTCACTTCAAAGTGCTCCATCTACACAATCATGATCTCAGAGTTTTTCCCTCATTCACCTTTGATTAATTTCCTATTGTATCCATCACTGAGACAGTTCCAGGCCTCCTCCACTCTATCACCACCCCCATTACCACACAGGAGGTAATTACCTAAGCTTCTGCTTTAACAAGAACTGAGTCTACCAAAATTCCCTTAATTGAACACCTATTTCCTTTTCCTTCCAAACACATTCCTCTATCTATTGACCTGTCTTTGTAAATTCACTGGCTACCACATTAGAACCATAGGAATCATTTCTGATATTTTCAACACCCAAATCCATCTGGTGTCTTCGTGCTGTCAATTCTACCTTCTATCTTAATTCTAGCCCTTCTCCTCCAGCCTCACTATTTCTGATTCCTACCAGTCCTTCAACATTGCTCATCTTGATTATTACAGTATCTTCAACATGGAGCTGCACTGTCTTCTGACCCTAATTCACTGATCACCAACCCCCCTGATGAATTTCCAGTAAATATAACTTCTTATATTCTTCCTCAATTTAAACATTTAAGTATCTTCAGGATAGAATTAAAATTCCTTGATAAGAGATACAAGGTTGTTTGTAACTCTTTCTATTTGCTTCTCTGGGGAATATCATATCATTCTTCTTCTACTCTATCTGTAAAATAGAGATCTTAGTAGAAGAAACTTCATGAGATGGTGGGTTCATATAAGATAAGATGTGTAACTTCCTCTGAAAAAAACCTGACTGCACTATGTGCTCGGGAGAGATGGCTGCTCTCATTAGTGTCCAATTTCAACTCATCTTCATCCTTTTCTTTCCATGTAACACTCCCAATGACTAGTTCTCTGACCAGTCTTTGCTCTTTTGCTCTGAGTTTGTGCATTCTATCTAGAAGACTAATTCATATTTTCAGACATCAATTAGCACCTCTGGGCCACATGAGATATCCATGGTAGACAGATTCTTAAGGCTGTCTCCATTATATAGCATTCACACCTGGTGTGATGCCCTCTCCTTGGTTCTAGGTGGAACTTGTAATTTACTTTTAGACAGAATATAGAGTGTCCTGCATTTTATTATGTTATACAAGATTGCAGTTTCCTGTTTTGTTGGAGTTTTTCTATCCCTGAGTGGTTTAGAAGAAGCAAGTTATAGTTTTGGAGGGTTCTGGTTGTTACCTGACAAGAAATGGAAGCCATCATTACACCAGTCTATGAAGAATTGACTCTACCAACAGCCACGTGAACTTGGCCCCAAATAACACCTTGATTGTAGCCCTGTGAGACTCTGGAGAGGACCTAGCTAAGATGTGCCCTTGAACCTGACCCATGGAAGCTAGAAGATGATAAATATGTGTCCTATTGTTTTTAAGCTGCTGAATTTTTAGTAACTTCATTATGTAGTAGACATTATCTATCTGTACTTCATAACAGGCTATGACAACAGTACTTTCCCCTTGCTTTTAAGAGTTTCAGCTTGCTTTGTGTTTTTCTCTCTGGCCTTGGACACCAGGGAGGGAGATGACTGCAATTTTCTCCATATCCTGAGATCCCTGACAACACCTAGGGCCTTTGGTGTTTAATACATGTTTCTTGAATATATTTCTTTACCATGATGCTTTTAAAATACTTTATTGCCAAGTGATTAGATTCTTGATTGTGCAAGAGGATAAAACTTTTGGCAAGTAGATGAAACTGAAATAGATCACTGTGGGGAGTGAGATGACAACTGATGATGATGTACGTCTCAAGCCAACTCTTCAATAGTGTCATCTTGATTAACAAGGTCCTTCAACTGTGCAGTCACTAGGGAAATTTTTTAAAGGATCTACTTGCTCTTACGGTCTATTTTCAAAAGTACTGCCTTCTCATTATGAATAATCAAACACCACTCCAAAAGAAGGACAAACTTGAAATGACTAACGTTCAGCTTTTAAGGTCTCCTATTCAAGTGAAAAATGCAATATTCCTTTTATAAAACTGATGTTATGCTATTACGTGGATAATTTAATACTTTGAAAAATAGCAGTGCTCTTGTTCCAACTTCTGGTCAACTAATCTGTTTGAGGAGTCTCTGGTCACAAGCATTCAAATAATTATCTTAAAATTTGTTGAGGAGTTGACAAGACCAAGTATGTGTTCTTGTTTTGATAAATGTGTTCCCCCTAAAATTATAATGCAAACTTCAGACAGGAACCCTATGCAGCTTACCATATATATTTGTTACTGTTGGGTAGTCAATAGACATTTATTGAAGTGAATTAAGACAAGTGAGGTCAATGGTCAATGAATGTGCACAACAGTCAAGGTAGGCTTAGGCCACAGTTCCAAATATCTCAAGTTACATTGAGAAAAGCTGTTGATGTTCTGAGTGTTCCCCTACTCTTTTTTTTTCCAGTTGTAGATGGACATAATATCTTTAATTTAATGTGGTGCTGAGGATCGAACCCAGTGCCTCATGCATGCAAGGCAAGTGCTCTACCACTGAGCCACAATCCCAGTCCCCTGTTCTCCTACTCTTTACCTCAAGCCTAGGGAGAAGAAGTTTTTCATCAGACTAGGAATGGTTGATGAGAAAACAACATCATTGCCACCATTTGGTGTGGTACTGGAGATCCTGGAAAACATTTTGGGGAAAGAAAAGAAATGAAGATTTAAAGGAAAAACAAAGCAAAAAATAAAACAGTTTAGCAAAATGACTACATGTAGGATCAAAAAACAAAGCAAAAAACAACAAAGCAGTTTCTAGAAGAGCAATAAAATAATCGGAAAAAAGTAAGAAAAATTAAACTATCATCAACAAGAACAAGCGCGAAAACATTAAATACAAATATACAGTCTTCATATGGAGAAAATCTTGGAACTTGAACAAAAGAGAGAACACGTTTTGAATAAATGAAGACACATTTTATGTTCTTGGATGAAAAATGTAAATCCTCCCCTAAATTTACTCACCCAAATGCAATTTCAATAGAATCTTACTTCACATTTTTTGAAAAATTCAGCAACTATTATAAAATTTGTATGGAAAAACAAATGACCCTAAATAATCAAGATAACATTAAAAACCACAGTTAAGAAAGAAGGGCTTAGTCTGCTGATACTGAGGTATATCATAAAGTTGTGGCCAAGATGTCAATGTTCTTTGATTGAATCTCTGAATGTAAGGTCATCACAGTGACATCCTGACTGGGTGTCCTATTTTGGTTTTGTTTGTTTATTTTGTGTTTATTTTGTGTGTATGTGAACTGTGACACATTGGTTCTAAAATCTGGATAGAAAACCAGAGAGCCAAGAATAGCCAAAATGTTGCAGGAGAAAAATGATACCAGAGAATGGCACACAAAATGTCAGAACTAATATGAAGCTAAAGTAATTAAGATAATGTGTCTTTATTGTAAGATAGACAAACTGGTCAATGGAGCAGAATATAGAACTCCCTGAGAGGACTCAGATTTGTGGAAGACTAATGATACAGCTGGCATTACAGAACAATGAAGAAAGGATAGATCTTGCAATAAATAGTGCTAGGAGATTCATTCATATGGATAAAAATGGCACTGAGTTTTTATATCATGCCATACGCAAAAATCAATTCCAGTTGCAATATAGACTTAAAAGTGAAAAGCAAAACTATAAAACTTTAGAAGACAGTATAAAAAAAGTGCAACTTTGGAATAAAGAAGAATCCTTAAAGTGAAAAAGCAAAACATAAAAGAAATTATTGTTATTTGATTGCATTAGGTTTGATGACTTCTCTTCATCAAAAATTACCAAAAAGCAAATGAAAAAAAAATAAGTTGTGCCCTGGCAGATAAGATCAATATCCATGATTGTCAATAGCTCTATCCATTTATCTATCTATCCATTTATCCATTGATCTATCCAAGAAGGGAACTAAAACCAAAACAATCTGATAGAAAAATACACTAAAGATAGAGGCAATAGGAATAAAAGTAAATATATGAAAAAATATTTGACCTAATCCATCAAGACTATATTTAAAAGCATAATTTCCACTAACAGTAGAATAGATAGACCGATTGTACTTAGTTCACACAATAAAATATTATAGTAATCATGAATGAACTATAGCTACCCAGCACAAAAATTCATTGGCACAATGGAATTAGGAAGGACACACAGAATGATCTATTTCTTGAATTGTATATTATGTACATAGGAGTTTATTGTGGTATTATTAGACCTTATACATACATTATAAATATACTTTTGTATCTAATAAATACTGGATCTAATTTAAAAAGAAGTTCTGATCCAGTCACCTACCATCTTCCACTTTGGACCCCTGGACTGCTCTGATGCTGAATACCCTTAACTGTCTACATCCCACCTTATAGAGAACAAGGACTTTGGCTTACTTCCCTCAACTTCATCCTTTTTCAGTAGAAAGTAGCTTTTCCATACAAATGGAATGTAGAAATAGACAGTGGAGAAATGTAGCTATGATCCACTTTATGCTTTAAGAATATCCCTTGCTGCTCTGCCACTGTAACTTATTTTTAAAATGGACATGTATCTTTGTCTTCCCCTCTCCCTGCTCCTCCCTAATCTCAGGGGAAACAGGATTACCTTTCTTCCACATTTTAGGCAGATTTATCTGTCCTTGAGTATACACCCACCATAGGAATGAAGTAATCCAGACTTTGGAGATGGTACCAGAAGGTCTTAGAAATGATTATCTCCCAAATTAATAAGTGAATTATAACTCCAACAGAGAACATGTGTAATGTAGCCTTTGAATAATTTCTTTAGAAGCCCTCCTGTTCCTGCTGATGGGCAGAATTAAGCCCATCAGCAGGATGTCCTAAGCCTCTGGGACAAGAGGTTAGCAAAAACAATAAAACTTCTTTTTCCTTTTTCTCAAAAAAAAAAAAAAAAAAAGTTCTGAGTAGTCTCAGGCATGGAGATGGAGGGCTGCTTGGATTCTGTCCTGTAGGACTGTGTAGATGGGCAAGTCAGGCCCACTTAGGAATGGGCCTGGGTTCTCTGGGCTTAGGAGGAAGTAACTTTTACTTCAAATGTCCCTCATGGATACTAAATGGATGCCAAAACTGAGTCTATGTTGTGGCTTATAGTGACTAGAGAAAACTTGCTTCCTTAAGAGAAGTCAGGGAAATTATGGAGCCAAATCACATCTCCCCAAGGGAAGGCAAAAACTGTCTTAACTGTATGCTATTGTTTGAATGCTTGTATCCAAAATTCATGTTGAAATTTAATCCCCAATGCAACAGTATGAGATAGTGAGGCTTTTAGGACACGATTAGGCCATGAGAGTGAAGTGGATGAAATTAATGCTTGATGAAAGGGACAGAGTGAACTAGTTAAATGGTCCTTTGGCTCTTTTGCCCTTGCATTAGGTGAGGATACTGCTCATCTTCCTGGAGGTACAGCACCAAGGTACAATCTCGGAAGCAGAAAGCCAACCTTACCAGACACCATATCTGCCTTCACTTTGAACTTGAACGTCCCCGTTTGCAGAACTCTGAAAATAAATTTCTGTTCTGAACAAATTACCCAGTCTCAGGTATTTCATTGCAGATTGACAATGTACAAATTGCACAGAAACATTGGTAGACAAAGATGCTCATGAGTATACATCATAAGTCCTGCTCTGTCAACCTGCTTCATAAGGTGGTTAAGAAAATCAAATGAGATAATGAATATAAAATGGCCCGCTTCATGGTAAGTACAACAAATATTAGCTCATATAGTTATCATTATCTTATTATAGAGTAGAATCACAAAATGATTTATTATTTTCTGTGTGCTGCTCTTATGGCAATTTGCACATATATAGATCTACTAAAATGTGATCATTGAATTTAGGAGAATTAATTTTATCAGATTTATGATCCATGAAAAACTGTGTGCATTGAAGTTTTTAATGTTTGTAGTATTCAGACAATTTGCTTAATTCAGAATGGCCACCAGAAGTCATAAATCTCCCCCGGAGAGGTACTGTGGAAACAATAGTCACTGTTGTCTCCCTGCATAAGCTGATTGTTAATGTCTGTTCTTAAATGAATCCATGGCTTCTTTTAACCATTTTCCCCTAGCTCATGTCCTCATTTACTTACTTATCTATTTTTTTATGGGTAGAGACAAAGGGCTACCTGTGTAGTTAAGAATTTGTAATTATTCCCCTAAGTTTCATCTCCCGTTTTGCTAAATTAGGTTTGACTATAACATAAACAAGCAAACAAAAACAAGTCAGGAATTAAGAGCAAAGCCCACGCCCCCCAGTGCAAGCCCAATCCTGATGCTGAATGTAGGTAGGACTGAGTAGCCACAGATGTAAAGAGAAATGTTAAATATTAGTAATTTAGAAAATCAATCAAAGTGGAAATTTGGGGCATTCAATTGTATCTTTCTGTACTCTATGGGATTACTTTTGGATCATTGGAATGGGCAATGCAAAGATCTGAAATGATTTCTGTAATAAGTAATTTCAAAAGAGCATTATCAGGCTTTTAAAATGTAACAATGGGAGGGATGTGTTTTATGTAGTCTCCTCCCACATTCTCGTCTGACTGCTTAGTATCTCTATAGGGAGCACAATGCAGGAGATCCAAATACCAGAAGCTAAATATGGATGAAATATGCATTTGTGTGTTTTGCTATCTTGCCTTCTCCCTTTTCCTCTTATTTTTATACCATATCCTTCTTGATTATGTTCATTTTGAATTTTTATAGCATTGTAGGTACAATAAAAAAAAAAGACAAAATCATGTCTGTTGATGACCTGATTCCAAGATGAGAAAGAAAAATGATATTTTTATATGTTTTATGTATTTCCTATGACCAAAAATGTGATTTTTCCAGCTGTTATTGTCTTGCAGAAGTACATATTCCCTGCAGAGCAAATATGTTTCCATTCTGTTCCCATTGAGATGATTTGCTGATTCTGATCAACTCTAGGTCCAGAGTCTAGCAGAGAATTATTCAGATGATTGCCCTGATTTCAGTTGTACCTAGCCTAGGAATACTGAACTCTAAGCCATCTCCCTGCAAATCACTCTTGTCTCCGATTTATTCACCAGTTCAGTGGTCCTTAACCCATCATTCTTTGTCATTGCATAATCAAAACATATTTTTCTCCATTACTGTCATAGAATGCCAATGCCGTAATCTGTTTGTAATTAGGAACACTTTGAAAATCCATCTTTTCTTTATCCCCTTCCACCATGAACTTTATAGAAGAATAAACATGCCAGTATTATTCTTGCCCATAACAGAAATCAATCTATATTACATTCCCCAGTGTAATGGGTATTAGCTTGTCACCAAAGACAAAAGTTATATTTACTTAAAGATGTGTCCCTTCCCACAAAGCTTCTCAGACCTGCAGTAAATAAAAAGGCATGCCCGTTTAAGTATTTTAAAAACGAATCATTTTGAGAAATATAATCCACTTGCACAATGAAAAGTCATGGAATGAATGTACCATATGCCGATAGAGATGTGCCTCAAAGAATAATGAGTTCCATTTTAGTGAGCTTGCTTTAAAGTTCATTGACATTTTAGCCAACATATTTACTGCGTATGAGCAAATGATTCTGAGTAACGGTGTAAAAGAAAGATGCACCAGAAAGATGCTGTGTGGGATTGAGTAGATTTTTTTTTTATTGTAGCAAACTGCCTGGCTAATTCTATTTCTTCTTTCCATTTACTTCAGAATAATTAACTTAGAAATTTTCACAAATAAAAGGTTATTTTAATAATGAATCCTGACCTACCACCTTTGAGAAAAGTCATCCCATTTATTAAAAAAAAAAAGTTTATGTTTCAATGCAGATTAGATAAGCTTTTAGGCAGGTCATCTCTTGGAAAATGCCTATTAAAATATAACAGGGTACCACCAACGCCATTTCCCTGCAGCCATTTGCATCAATTTCTCTTATGTTAGACTTGTACATACCATAAGAGTAGGATGAATGTGTGCTGCAGAGAATAAAGTGTTAAACTTCCAATATGATATGTTTTCTCTGTTAAAAGTTTATATAGTCTGCTAACTGGGTTTTTATTTTTAAATCACAGTTTGAAGAATCACAGTTTGACTACACCCAAACAGTAGTAGTCAGCACAGGGTCACAAAGATCCAAATGCAAAGTTAAACCTACAGCTGGATCCAGGGGAGTGTGTGCTGCCCACCCCAAGCCCTGTGAAATGTAATTAACTCTTCTCTTCAGGAACAAAACAAAGCAATAACAAACAGAAAACAAAACTAATTAGAAAACTGAAAGATCTCCTAACCACAGGCTTCAAGAAACTAATTATCGAAAGAAAAGAAAAACATTATATGAATGTTAACAATATTCATTTAAACAAAGTATTTTTTAAAGTGACATCCACAGTGATTATACCAATTAAACTGATGTCAGATTTCCTTCTGAATTAGATTAACTAAAATTTTTCTTTTCTTTGCATATTCCATAAGCCAATTTTCATAAGCCTAGTCTAAGAAGAGACTGGAATACTGTCCTTTGTTAAGGTTCATAATTTGTTTCTGTATTACTGAAATTCATGAGACATTAAAATATTTGAAAGCATAGGTGTCTAAAGTTTTCTATACATTTTATACCATATGTTTATTAGGCAAAAAACATACATTCATTCAATTTTTATTGTGGGCCCACGGTGCTCCAAATAATGTGCTGGGGACAGGTTTTACCATGACTGAGGACGATGGCAATTTTCCTGCTCTTACTGAGCTTAAATTTGGTGTTGGGAGACAAGACACAGAATGAGCACATACCCTAAAAGTATTTCTGATTGTTTTGTATTTGGGAAAGTAAATAACAGGGTGCTT
>PVHX01003370.1:17333-144879 GCA_004024805.1 Geosciurus inauris
TATTATTCAGCAATAAAAGAGAATAAAATTATGGCATTTGCAGGCAAATGGATGGAATTGGAAAGCATTATGCTAAGTGAAGTAAGCCAATCCCAAAAAACCAAATGCTGAATGGTCTCTCTGATTAGTGGATGCTGATGAATAAGGGAGGTGGGAATGGGAAACATAAGAGAAATAGAGGAACACTGGACGCAACATGGGGGAAGTGGGGGCCAGGAAAGGGGAATGGGTATAGTAAAGATGGTTAATAAAAAAAAATATATATATACTGTTCATTGAAAGTGCATATAAAGGTGTTTAATATGAAGAATTTAATCTGCTTATAATTTTGTGCAAAGTTAGAAAAATTATGATTGTAACAATTTTTTCTATTTGCCTCAACAAATGTTTTCAGTGAACAGTGTGTACAGCTTCTGAAAATTTGTGTTTTTTCTGTTATGTTTGATAACATGTATTAAAATGCAATTTTGGGGAAAATAAAATAAAATAAAAAAATAACAGGGTGCTTTAGAAAGGAATAAAGGGCTGAGCCCTACCTAGATTGAGTGCTTATAGAAGGCACTTTTAAATTATGCAAGTTAAGGTGAACCTGGAAGGATAAGAAGCTGGTTGGTGGAGAATTATCCAGATGGAGGGAACATCAAGTAAAATGGACCTGAGGCAGCCAGGAGCTTGTGGTGATGTAAGTATCAGCAGATGGTAGCCAGAGAATGGAGAATAAGGGGCAGATGGCACAAGTGGAGTTTTAAAATCTAGTTCAAGTTCTAGTCATTCAGGGAATTGCAAGCGGCATAAAGTTTGGTGCACTTATTTTATTTAGGGCGATCTGCGAAGGCAATGAATCCTTTTGGGGGGAATAATATGAACTGATTTAAACTTGACACGATTCCTCTGGCTGCTCTGCAGAGAGTATGAAGAGGGTCAACAGTGGAATGGAGAGTTCAGAGAGAAGATGCTGTACTGGTCCAAGTGGGGTGATCTGTGTTAGATTGGTGGGGGGAGGGGCAATGAAGATGGAGAGAAATGGATGGATGCTATCAAATAAATAAATAAATAAGAATGGACAGGACTAACTAAAGACTTGAATATGGACAGTGAGGATAAGGAAGGAGACAGAGGTACTCCCTAGATTTCAGATGGGCGTCTCCTTCGCTTATAGAGGAGAAAGACAAACCCTTCCCTTCCTGGGGATAGACAAGATGTGACATTTGAGTTAGATAAATGTCAATGTCTGTAAATGTAGAGAGGACTATTAACCAATATCATTAACAGGGCATTGGGTCTAGATCTCTATTTTGCTACTTACTTTGTTACTTAGAAAATATCTTTGCATTAAATTTATTTCTCTATGACATCTCAATAATAATATCAAAATGATCAATCTATTTTGAAATTTCTACAATAGTATATGTGAAAACATACCATGGAGTACTAAGAAAAAAATTTGGTTTATTAAAATATTTCAAATATACTTCAAATATGAACATCCCATTATATCAACACATAAAGGAAGTTTTGTAGCAAGGACCGATAAGGAATTTCCCACCTTTTTCTATCAGGAGATAGTCTCTTAATGCCTTGTATTATGAAGTAAAGCATTCATTGAAGCCAAAATGATAGTAATTAATGTCATTTTTTAGCATGATGAAAATATTTTGATAGATTGTCTATAAGAATATCAAAATATAACCATATGAATAAAATATTCCATGTTAAAATGTATAAAGGTGTATTTCTTTTCCGTTTAACTTATTAAAATTTTAAACCTCACCTGACTTCCAATCCTCTGACATTTTTCTATCCCAAGGTAAAAATAAAAATTAAAATGGAAAGCACTCTTCTGAAAGCCACAAATTATGATCATCCGAATGAAAAGCTTATGTGTGAGTGTACGTGGGTGTGTGTATGGTTGATCCAGGCACAGCAAAGTGGATAATTTCAAACAGAAGAGGTCTTAAAGGGAACATAATTCTATGTTGGACCAAGTCTTTATGAATATAACCCCATTAACTAATTATACTGTGTGCTGAAACGCATTACTGAAATCTATTTTGCAAAATTTAGTATTGAAGCATAATTCCCACACACTGTGGAGAGTTAATTATTAAATATATTATCCATTGCACAAAAACAGTGTGGATAATGATGTTTTTGTAGGTTCCAAGTGTGAATGACAGAAAACAAATGTCATCATCAGCCTATTTCACACTGATAAAAATCATTCTATTAGATGTACCTCTGTGGCATACCTTTTCTAAAAATATGGAATTAATTTATTCTCATTATTTGAAGTTAAAAAAGTCTAGGAAACTATGACCAATAATTCCTGTCCTTACTATATTAGTAGTGTTAAAATTTTTAACTTTTTTTAAGATATTTTATATGAATTACCCTTATTTTTTTAACTGATGAAATGAAATGACATTATGCATATAATTTTCTATCCTACTTCTCTACTTCATATTGTATTGAGAAAATTTCCCTATGAAGTATTAAATATTTAATCATCATTTATTTTGTACATAAGTCACTCAGAAATTCTGTTGGAATTAAATTAAATGAATTGATTTATTTTTATAAATTAATATGCTCATAAAGTGTGTTATTCTTATCCAGGCAGAAAATATTTTTTCTCTTCTATTTAAATATTTTCTACTCTCAATAGCATTCTGCTCTTGGTGTCTTATGGGCGGTGTACATCCCTTGTTCAGTTCATTGATAAAAATTTTTCCTTGCACTGCAGAATTCATATTCCGTGATTTCTAACTGGTTATTGCGAGTAGAGAGGGAAGGCTATTGGTTTCTCTATTTATTTTATCTGTAACCACCTAATTAAATTTACTTACTAGTTGACTTTCTTGGGTTTTCTAGGTAGAAAAAAATGTACTACAAATAATGAATTATTTCACTCTTTTTAGCAGTTTACCAGTTTATCTTTATATACTTTTCTTGACTTATTGAATTAGCAACAGTTCCCAAAATAATGTTCATTTATAGCTATGATAGCATGCATTCTTAATATTGGGATTAATAATAATTCTGCTAAAATTTCATTGTTGAATATGATATTGCCTCCTATTTCTTCTCTGTACAGCTATTCTTTATCTTATTAAATTTCTCTGTATGCTTAATTTATAAGAATTCATACATTTAAATGAAGAAGAGAGGTAGGGTTTTGTCAAAAGATTAGCATTTCTTGGCAGGGGATATAGCTCAGTTGGTAGAGTGCTTGCCTTGCATGCACAAGGCCTTGGGTTCATCCCCAGCACCATCGCCTCCCCCAAAAGATTAGCATTTCTCTAGTTTCTCATATCTTACCTATGATCTATAATAACAAGAAGAATAAAAATAATCAAAATATATTGCAAGTTACTATTTTCCAAGTTCTGAGCTAATCATTACATAAAATATCTCATTTAATCTTTACTACTTTATTAGGTAAAATAAAGCAATTATATTCACAGTTTCTAATAATGAAGTGTCCTTGTATACTGAGAATAAGCTTTACTTATTTGTGTGAATTGTTTATTATATCTGGACTCTATGTACTATAATATTGTCTAGGATTTTTACACCTGTAGCAATAAAGAACAGTTGCTAAATAACCCCATTTAATTGTATTCACAAACATATGACGGAAATGTTACAATCCCCAGCTTCCAGGTAAGAGAATGGGACAAAAAAGAGCATAAAGAGGTAAAAAGAATGTTAAAACATTGAATGGTTTGTAAGACACAAAGCTGATACTTGAACCCAGGCAGTAGGGAGAAAAAGAAACACAACAACTCAAGAAGAAAAATACATACAAAATATAAAGCAAACCAGGATGGAATGTAGAGCTTCTCTTTCCTTATGGATTTATAGGAATCATTTACATGTTTTGAGTACATATTGTTTATATATTTTGCCTTTTCACTGTCTCAGAGATGTCCTTTAGATAATAAATATTTTAAGTTTTCATAGAATTAAGTAATATTGTCTTGTCTGAAATATTTTTACCTATTTCACGGTCTTGAAAATGATCGCACATGTTTTCTTCTAGTATATAATCATATCACTTGAAAGTAATTATAGGTTTTTTTCTTCCCAATTCTTACACATGCTGTTTCTTTTTCTTGCCATTTTGTACAAGCTAGGACATTATTATGGTTTGGATATGAGCTCATATGTGAAAGCTCATGTGTGAAACAATGCTAGAATGTTCAGAGGTGAATTGATTAGATTATGAGAGCTGTAACCTATTCAGTGGATTAACCCACTTGATGGATACTTGATGGATTAATAATTTAAAAGGATTACTGAACTGGGTGGTAATTACAGGCAAATGGGGCATGACTGAAGGAAGTAGGTCACTGGGGGCATGGCTTTGGGGATCTTACTCTTGGCTCCTTGCATCCCCCTCCCATCTCAGCTTTTCATCTCCCATGAGCTGAGCAGCTTTCTTCACCATGCCCTTCCCCCATGATCTGTCTCACCTCAGGCACAGAGCAATGGAGTCAGTGGACCATAGACTGAAGCTCTGAAACTGTGAGCACCAAATTAAGTTTTTCCTCCTTTAAGTTGTTCTTGTCAGATGTTTAGTTCACAGCAATGAAAAGCTGACTAATACATACATCCAATGCATTAGAATGAATGATATTCTTGTCTTTTTTTAGTAATCAGAAGAAAACTTCCAATAAATCAGTATTAATATTGTGTTTAAGGAAGATGTGTTGTAAATACTACATATGAAGCTTAGGTAATTCCCTTCTGTTCCTAATTTGGTAATAATTCATTAATATTAGTTATATAGAATGCTTTGTCTTTATCAACTGAAATGATCATTTGGTTTCTCTTTTTCCTGTTCATGTAGTCAATGATAGTAATAATTTTTGAATTCTTAGCAACTCTGGCATATTTAAATAAGCTCCACTTAGTCCTGGTGCATTACCCTTTTTGTATGTCATGGGATTCAATTTTCAAATGCCTGTGTGCCTTTTGGGGGGTCAACATTCATAGACATGTTAGACTGGTATTATTTACTCCTTTCCTATATCAAAGTTATTCTGGCCTCATGAAATGACTTGGAAAGTTTTTCCTCCTTTTCTAGTCTCTGAATACAAGACTGTCAGGTAATACCGATATTGTTTTCCTTAAATATTTGAAAGAATTAATTGGTGAAGCCACCTGAGCCAATTCTTTTGGTTTATTTAATTTTTTTTCCTGTGGGAAAATTTTAATGATGAATTCAATTTTTTTTCAATAGATTTGAGACTGTTTAAATTTTTCCTTTCTTTTATCAATTCTGGAAAGTTATGTTTTCTAAGGAATTTGTACATTCTCCATCTAAATTTTTAAATTTATTATTTTGAGGATGTTCATAATACTCCCTTATTTTCTTTTTAATGTTATAGATGTAGAGAGACACTTCCTCTTTTATTGTTCATAGTTTATGTTTTGAGTTATATTTTCCCTTTATGTAGTCTTGTTGGGTTTATTAATTTATTAACAGCATAAAAATTCATCTTTGGTTTTATAGTATGATTAGTTCTATTAAAATGATGACTTTTGAAAGGAAAGGAAAGGGGAAAATATGAAATGAATATAATTAAATCATGTTATATACATATATAAATGTATCAAAGGGAATTTTTATGTACATGTAGAAAGTATCAATTTTATATATATGTAGAAAGTACCAATCAAAAAATAAATAAATAAAAGAGTGAAAGGAAGATCAGTAGAATAGGAAAGGGAGAATTGCATGTATAATTTTGTCAAAAGTAACCCAAATATTATGCATAATTTTAACGCTCTAATAAAAAAACTTTTTACTTGCTTCTTTTTTTTGTAATTATAACAAATTCTTGCCCAAAACTTTTTGGTAAGTAATATAAAACACTTTTCAATTTGGTAAAATATCTCAGGTAATTTATTAAATCTATTTTCCCTTGGGAATTCTCTTGGGCCTTATAATTGTTTGATATGGACCAACTGATCTTTGTGATTGCTTCTCTACTCTTATTCCAGTGATTCACTACTCCATCATCCTGGGAGGGCTCATTATACTCTTTTGTGCCGAATTCATTTTGGGTTGGGTCCCACATATATTATTTGTTTATTTAATAATATTTGTAGAACATGTTCTAGTAACTTCTTAAAATAGATTACTTAGAAGTAACATTAGTTGGGGAGATCTTGCATTTTAAATTTATTTGATCTACATTCAGACTTAGAACAGTTAAATATGTATATTAGTAGGTCAAAAAGGAATAGAAGTCTGAGCAAAAGCTTTGGGATTCCAATGACTTTGAGCAAGTCAACGTTATGATACTTTAATGAAGTTAAAATATAAGTAATACTCTTTGAAAATATTTTTAAGAGATTTAATGGAACAAGTATTTTGTTCACATATATAAAGAATTCCTAATCTATTAAGAAAAAGATAAATTTAAAAAAGGGATAAAATGGAAAAGAGAATAGAATTTTTCACTTTACCAATCATCTCTAATACCAAAGAAATCTAAATAGAACAAAAAATAAGATATGTTTTATTCTAATCTAATTAGTACAATATATAAAAATTGATACTAGACTTGTAAGGATATGTACCAATAGTCACAAACTTTCTGAAAGCATTATTAGAGTGTTGTTTTGAAATTCATCTTTTTAGAAGTTTTTCCCTTTAGAAATATTTCTACATTTTACATACACACACACACAAACACACACACACACACACACACACACACACGAATACCCACTGCAGTATTGTTTGTATTTACACCAAAATGCCAGTAACAGAAATGTTCTTCATGAGGAAAATGGGTAAACAATATGAAAACATTCTTAGAATGGATTAGGAGCAATAAAATAAAAAGAAAGAGAGAGGAAAAAAGAAATATTATTGATCTGGAAAGATATTTAAAATAATTGGTATGTATAAAAATCAAGTTGTGGGGGAGGCTGAAACAGGAAGATCGCAAGTTCAAAGCCAGGCTCAGCAATGACGAGGTGCTAAGCAACTCGGTGAGACCCTGTCTCTACATAAAATACAAAATAGGGCTGGGGATGTGGCTCAGTGGGTCAAGTGGCCCTGAATTCAATTCCCAGTACTCCCCTCAAAAAAAAAACCCAAAATCAAATTGTGAAACAAATATGTAATATTACCTCATTTGATAAATTCTAAGTTAATTATGGAGAGAAAACCATAAAAGGAATATGCACAAAAATTCTGAGAGGAATTCTCTTTGAGAGCAATATTCACTTTTAATGATACTAGTCTTTAGATGTTTAAATTTTATATAAGTCTGCAAGACTATTGTGATTTCAGAGAAGCACGTGATGGTGTCAACAAATAACAACAGAAATAGGTTCTAGGTCTAGTATTTCCAAAACTCCCAAGAAGACCTCTTTTCCTTTCCTTTGCATTTCCTCAGAGTACATATACATGCTCTTATTTGTTTTCCTAGGAAGTGAGAACAACTGGTTTTGTCCTCATTAGGTATTTGAAGACAATTATATCACAACTCCTTTAACCTTTCTTTTTGAATATTTAGTATTTCATGAGTTCAGAGAAAAGTGGCAAGACAACTTATTTTAAATCACTGTGAGATTCAGCTAATTAACTTACTTTAGATATTAAATTGTCTCTTTACTTTCAGATTTGGCTAGAATAGGAAATACCTTAAGCAGTCATCTAACTTTCCCCATTAATTAATTTTGCTTTTTGAGGAACATTGGCTCTAACCTAGCTATAACTGAGGACAAGGCAGAAAAATCTCTTCCTTGGGGCAGAGGTTATAATATATATTTTACAGGTTTTAATGTATACCATGAAATGTGCACCTTACAAATACTTCCAAAAATAATCAATACAAATAAAAGGAATTTATACCATAAACCATGTTTGCCATATATCCTTGTATATAAATTTAGTATTATAGAGCTATGTATATATACACTTCCTAAGGGCACAGTCTTGCTTGTTCTATTTTGGTAAAATTACTATGTTTTAGTACTTTTCTGGTGGACCAGGAAATCCTCTCTTTTTTTCCTCATTGTAAGAATCTGTTCACCCTTGTTCAGAAATAACTGCTGCAGATTTCAAATTTAAATATTTATGAGGGTGGAAATTCAAACTGTGTCCTATTGGGGAAGGAAGCAAGCTCTTGTGCTTGATTTTTTTCCCCATGGGATCTCAGAAGCACTTTTCTCCCCTTGTTTTCTCATCTAATTTGCACAGATACAAATTTCATTAATATTTAAACCTAAATATTAAAAGAAACAAAATTCCTAACACAAAGCCTTGGATGCGGGGTGTCTCTTTGCTGATCCCTGCTTGCCAGGCTTCTCGTCAGCACTGTTCCTCGATAAAACCATCAATCCTGACCAGAAAACTTCAACTGAAATTCAGTTTAGCATCTGGAGTTTGTGTGACGCCCATGTGGAGTAACTACTAGGAAGTCAAATCACTACCATGAGGGACTTGTGAGTAGTTTGGATCCAGATTGTGGAGAACACTGGCATACATCAGGCATGTGTTTTTTTTTTTTTTAATTTTTTTTAGTCGTTGATGGATCTTTATTTTATTTATTTATCATTTATATGTGGTGCTGGGGATCAAACTCAGTGCCTCACGCATGCTAAGCAAGCACTCTACCACTGAGCTATAGCCCCAGCCCCCATCAGGCATGTTTTGAGAAACATCTCTAGGGGGTTTTATCTCAGTCTGAATGCCACAGTGTGTACTGCCACAAAGATAGCTACGAGATCATTTAGGTGATGTCATCTTATGGGACCACCATTGTAGACACAATCCATCATGGAGTAACATGCATATGGCATCTGACAGTAGTTTCAAGTGGCCCTTAGAAGAGGGTAAATTGGGATAGACCCTACAGGTAAGCTGTCTAGGATCAGTTCCAGATAACAAGAAGACAGCAGACCAGAAGCAGAGACCAGGCTGAGGGTGAAGTCCCAGGGTCCAATAAAAATAACAAGTTCAAGTAATTAAGTTGATCATTGCTCAGAACTTCACTAAAGATCCCTTCCCATGGAAATCTCTGCTCTAGATGAGAGGTAAACAAAAGAAGTAGGCAGAAGATACCCTGTCCCTGTCATTTGGCACATATGTACTAGCAGGAAAGACAGGCATAGAAAAATAATCTAAGGGCTTGTAATTTAAAAAAATATAAAGAGCACAGGATGCTATGGAAACCTAAAACAAATAGACTTACCCATGGCTGAAGAGTCAGAGAAAGCATCTTTGGAAAAGTATCTGCTATTTGGAACATGATTGAAAAATACCTCATTTAGAAAAGGAGGTAACAAATGTTCCAGGGAGAGATTGTGCCAACACTGTCTGCATGGATAAGAGTTGGTGACACTCACCGATCTCTAAGCTTCCCACTCATCCTGTCACATTGTGCTTTGAATATCTTCCTAGAGAGACAGGGAACTCAGAAGAGGTGGTGTGTCTTGCTCACTGCACTTCCATTGCCCAGCACGGTATGTCTTGCCCACTAATGGGTGCTGTACCTCCATCACTTAGGGTAGGGCTTGCACACAGGAGACCTCAACACATGTCTGTTGAGTGCACGTAGGAAATGTTTCTGTTCACTGAGATGACTCTGAGTGTCCATTGTCTCTCCAGTGCTAGGCTGAATTTGAGTTGGGTATTCACCAGGGAGACAATGGTGCCTCAGCTCTGTGCCCATGATCCATGCTCTTGTGGGTCCCAAAGGTGGGTTAATGCTAAAATCATATTAGGTAGTATAATTTTCTATTCATTTATCATCTTTCCATTACAAATTAGACCTCTAATACAGTATCTGTGAATAAAACATAATAATTTAAATTAATTAACATTGTGAAATGCCATATGCTTTTCAAAGAAACATTTTAAAGTATAAAAGTAAAAGACAATGCAAAACCCATTTAACATAGATATTGATTTTGTTGATCTTTGCTTTAATGTTTTCTTAATTTAATTTAGGCCTACAAATTTATATGAAGCAATCTATGAGTAAAAGATACAAGTTCAAATAGCCCTGGGAAGTACACACACACACACACACACACACACACACACCTCTATATATGTATATATATTTCTAGTCATTATTTGGGGTTTCAGGGTTTTATAGAATCAATAACATCCAAATAAATTCTCCCTTTTTAGTAGCAGAAACATAATTACTTACAGGTTCATCAGAAAAAGTAAAGTGTCTTATTAACAGTTCTCTTGACTATTTATTTGACTATGTTCCCTTCCCTCTCAGCGGAGATAAAAGAATTGATAACATACATAATGTGACTCACTGGCCCAAATAAATCCCTCATGATAGTCCTTGTTTTTTTAAGCATAGTGTTCTTGACAGCTTTTAAAAAATAAACAAACAAACAAAAACCACCATCAATAACAACTTCAGTTTGAGATATTCTCCAACTTTCTTCCATTTTAACCTTAAACCAAAAAAAAAAAAAAAATTTAAGTAGACTAGGGTAAGATTTCGAATGAACTCGTGGTTTCTACTAAATTATGTGGCTTTTAGAAATCACTTTTGCATTTTTATTATGAGATCTGCATCCCAACAGCTTCTGCTTATAATTCCACAGAGGTTCTTCAGTATACAGAGACTACTCTGCTTATTAAAGTAAACCAGACTTTAAAGTGGTTTTTAATTAAATTTGTCTAAATACTAATTTTTCTTCGTAAGGCTTTGTCTTGGTCTTACTCATTTTCAAGCTCTCAGTGCTGAGCATTATATCTAGAACATAGTATATGTTCAATAAATGCTTTTTAAGTAAATGAATCCATAGATTGTGGATACAGAGATCCTTTAAAATATCTGCATTATTGCAACTTTATATAGTTCAATTGTAATGTAATTTAAGATTCTCAGACAAGAGATTCTATAATGACACATAATCAATAATAGTAATAAGCCTTATTATTTGGAAGTGACAACAGATCTACTGCTCCTTCAATGACTCATATGTCACAGTACATAATGTTTCTGTTTGATAATGAAAACTTGCATCTTCTAGACAGTATGCCAGACATGATGATCTAAGTGGCTGAGTTTAAAAATAACTTCCAAGCAGTCTCGCTAAA
This sequence comes from Geosciurus inauris, assembly GCA_004024805.1. Classification (NCBI taxonomy): domain Eukaryota; kingdom Metazoa; phylum Chordata; class Mammalia; order Rodentia; family Sciuridae; genus Geosciurus; species Geosciurus inauris. Next base: position 28,432 of record PVHX01003370.1, read on the forward strand.
TGAACATGCTGTACAATGAGGACTAAGTGAAATGTTTAGTTTTTAGGTTGAAATTATTTGTAGCAAGCATAACCTATTTTTATTGTGTGAAGCACTTACATGTCTGTAATTTTAGCCACTAATTTCAAACAAAAATTTTGTTAGAATAAAGTAAAATAAGTGGATAAAGAGCTGTTCCTTATTTGTTTTCTTACTTTAAAGCATGTGATATTTAATTCTGTAGCCAGAATGGACAAAATCTTTCTACTTTTGGGAAGCCAAAAGTTGGATCTGAGGGAAAACACCAGATATTATTATTACTAAAGTAATGTTTATTCACTTGAGTATCACACAAGTTTATGTGTATGTATCTATATATACACATACAAGTGATACCACAACTATATATGTATGTGTATATACGCATATATACACACGTCACAACACAAATGCATTGTCGATCAGAAGGGGATGGGAAAGGAAATTTGCATTACCTGAATACCCGCTATGTGCTGGTTTTATCCCATAAAATTTTCATAACATTTGTATAAAGTGGCTATATAAAGTTTGCTAGACAAGGAAGCTAAAGTTATAAGAGTTTAAGTGACCTGTCTATGTTCACCCAGCTGGAAAGCAGAGGAGCCAGAATTTCACCCTGAAGCCAGCTCTGCCTCTCCACGTGGCACTCCTGTCTGTCCACACCATCCGTCAGTGACAGGGAGCCCTGCTCCACTCATTACATAACACTTGCATAAAAAGAAGGAGGAGTCCTACAGTCGCTGATGTCACATCAGCACGGATTGCAAAACCTCAGTGTCAACCCTACTTATCAACTTGAAGGGACCTATCCCTGCTTTGTGCTGTATGGAGAAAGCTTGGCTTTCCACCTGTAAGAAGAACAAAACAGTATGATCCCTAATGGATTGACAAATATTGGAAACTGGCTTGTCCTTATCACAGCACAAAGAATGTGAGACTACTTCTCCAAAGAGCTGCGTCCAAGTGTTATTACTACATACACAGATAACAGTGTATCTGCTCAGATGTGATGTCATGGAAGTACTGTCTGCCAAATAAACCTGAGCTCTCCTAAAAAGCGAATTAGAAAGAATGATGCAAATCAGATGGAAAATGAGCCTTTATTGCATGCTGACTGGAAGAAGACCTGTTCTGCTCCGTGCTTATGTTTCAAAGCTTAATTGGCCACTGCTAATGCACCCAAAAGCCAATGGGTGTGCAGACAACCAACTTCTTACATCAAAACAGCCACCTTGCATTTAAAGAGCCCTTCGCTGATTACAAAATATGATTGCATACCTGGTTTGCTTGAGACAGCACAGTCCAGTCTGAAAGCTATGCTGGGAATGTACCTAACCCATCCCTCTTATTCCACAGAATTTCAAATGTGGGATTATTTTCCTATTCCAGACGACTCCAGATAATTGTGAAAAGATTGAGCCAAATGGACTGAGAAAGAAATAAACAAAAAGAATTCCCTGCATATCCCAAATATGTTATTCCTATTGAGGAAAGGAAAAAAAATCCCACCAGGCCACAAACCTAAACAACAGATATGATATTTAGTAAACCTTGCTTTCTCTTTGAGTTTCTGAAGTCTCCCCATTCCCTGCTCTACCTCCTCACTTTCTTACACACTCAACAGGTTTTGCATATCATTTATCCAAAGGAGAGTCGAGATCTCCTGGGCATCTAGATATTTAGGCAATAAATACCCAGTGATAGAGGAATGATGATATTAGCCACAGCAATGCTTATTTTTGCTTTTGTTCTCAAGTCTAGGGCTCTGTTGTGTAGTGAAATTTTGACAGAGCCGAACAATAAGGCTTTGCCTTCATCTTGGATCCCAACTGGGGAGAAATTCTGTTTACCATATAGCACAATAGAGAGCACATAAAACAGAGGCGGCTGGACACACCAGCCTGAGATCAACCCACCATGGCTACAGGCATCTTGGACAGCCCATTTGAGGACATCAAAGTCCCTATCAATGGATAAAGGCCACTCAGAGCAAACTTCACACCAGCACATCTGCAGAGAGAGAACCATCTGCAAAGAGAAATAAGTTCTAAGGTAAAGATACCACCAACTTCAGCATAGACTGTAAGAAGCACACATGTAAAACCAGGAGAAGCCAAATAAATAATCCAGAGTGAATGACAAGACAGGCCTTTCTTTTGACCTCCTTAGTGAAGAGTGGTCATCAGCGTTTAAGTGTGGAAACATTGGCAGCTTATCTGGGAACCTAGAGGGCATAGAATTTTGTGATATTTTTTAGACCTATAATCATGTTCTAGTCTGCTTACAGTGTATATTCATGTCATCCTGAACAATTTCTTTAGTATTCAGGAAACCCAGAGTTAAAGGCCCTCCTGAGGTTATTTTATATTGGTACATCTTGAGTGGATCTTCAAAGGCTATTTCAGTTGAATGAAAGGATCCAGGGTGGGTGAGGACAGGTGAGCACCTGTCTTTCCCATGCCACCTTAACAGGATTCATCTGGTGGGACTGCCACCTGCTGTCTCAAAGCATTGAGCCATTGAAACTTTTAGTGACTCTGCTGTTGTTTAGCTTAACAAGAGCACAGAGTCATGGATCTTTTTCATCCTATTTTCTTCTAATATTTAAATAATCTAGCCTCCATATCAGCTTCTGGAAGGCATTATCTTTACACATTTTAGAGAAGGATAAACAGGCAGAGAAAAGTAAAAAAGACTTGCTCAGAGGCACAGTGAATTCTCTGGAAAATAAAAATCTCACCAGTCCTTCCTCAGGGCTAATTCTCGATTGCATTCCCTTCCCGAGCAAATAAACCCAAATCAAATCACCTCTCTTCCTTGTCTTAACATCTACTTATGTAAGCCCTGCAAATTCAGAATCCCCGAAAGAAAAAAGGACAGAGCATTTATAGTTGTGACCCACACGATTTAAAGTTAGCCAGGAGGCTGGCAAGATACAGTGTCATGCTGCAGTTATTTCCAGAACAGCGGGAGTCTCTTCAAGCAAACCAGCTAAAAGAATGTCAAACTTACCAGCCAATGTTCTCCAACACAGTCCTTTCAAAACTGAGTGAATAGTGGAAAAACTTTTGTCTTCCCCTATATTCAAATGAATTAACTGGTAAGTATTCATTACTGACCCTGAGACAGACTATACCACAGAGACCTCATCAGTTGAATGGAATCTGGAGTTGGGGTTTGAAACCTGGCATTCTGACTAACTGGCTAGGCAGCCTCAAGCAAGTTATTTAACCTCCCTGTACCTCAGTTTCCTTATGACTAAAATGTTGATAATAACAGTACCTGTATCATAGGTTGTTGTGAGAATAAAATGAGTTAACTTGCTACAAGTGTTCAATGAAGCGCATGGCTCATAGAGCTCCCGAGTACTAGCAGTTATCATCACACCCCAGCACCTAGTTCAAAGTCTGGGCTGTTGTCAATGAGCTGCACCCTCAAGCTCTCAAGGAGCTTTTATTCTAGATGAAAGACATGTAAAACACATAAGACAAGTAACCAAATAGCAATAAGAGTGTACTCAGACACAAGAAGAAGCCAGATGAGGGAACTGTCATTGATGGCAAAGTAAATATCCAAAGCTCGGGGGATTAACAGGTGCTTTTGAATTAGCCAAAGTGCCATGTGTAGGGTCATTCATTGAGCAAAGATTTATGGAGGCCTTACAGCATTTTAGACATTGTATTTAAAAGTCCACTCCCTTTATCTCAGACTTAGGTTGAAAATTTCGATGGCACCAGACTGGAGAACATGAAATTGCAGGAGAGAAAATCTCAATGCCTCCATCCCCCAAACCTGTTCTCATATGTTTGAGTTTGGAGTAAAATATGAAAGAATCTATTTTGAGAGGGAAGCTAGAGGGAGGAGAGGTGTGTGTGCATGGTGGCATTTAATTTTTACTAATATGTTGTTTCAATTATTTAAAATAGTTAAAATTATTTAAAAAATAAATAAAAGCTCAGTATATTTTTGTTGAATGAAAGTATGAATGTGTGAAGTAATTTTTTTTTTTGGTACCAGGGATTGAACCCAGGGCCACTGAGCCACTGAGCCACATCCCCAGTTCTTTTATATTTTATTTTGAGACAGGTTCTCACTAGGTTGCTTAGGGCCTTGCTAAATTGCTAAGGCTAGCACAAAGAATTTGTGATCCTCTTGCCTCAGCCCCCTGAGGCTCTGGGATTATAGGCATGTGCCACCACACCCAGCAAGTCATCTTTAAATGAATCAGAGAAGCCTCATGGCAAAATCTCTTTACTCAAAATGCAGAGAAAGCTATAATCTCAAAAAAAAAAAAAAAAAAAACAACAACAAAAAACAGAAAAGGCAGCCTGAAGGTGGTCGGAATGGCTAGGGAGTGGAAAGCGACATTAGAGAGAAATTATTCCAGCACTCTTTAAAAATGGTAAGGAGGACTTCATTTACGACTACTGTAACAAGGGTCAGGACTATTGCAATAGGGGAGAGGTTAAAATCAACTCCAAAGACAGCAAAGGCATCTGGGGAATTATAGCCAGAGTGAGGAGGTCACCAGATGAAAAATCACCAAGAAGAGATATCAAAGGTAGAATGATTATTGCTAAATTGGCCTTACAGGATTATTGCTAAAGTCAGTCAAGGACTTAGGTAGGTATCAAGGGTAAGGGTGTAAGGAATTTGAACAAGGTATCCAGGATGGAGGGAGTCTAGCTAAAGGATGCTTGTTAAAGGCAGGCCCACAGCTAACTTAACTGAGAAAAAGACTCGAGGAGGCTGACCAAATTAGGTCAAAGAGGAGATCTTTACCAGGGGCATCTCCAATGGAGTGTGTTTTGGAGTCTACTGTGCAAAATTAAGTTCTGTGCTAATAAAGGTTTGTGTCATTATCTTTCATTGCCATGTCTTGGGTGTCTTCTCTGAATACAAGATGTTTCTGAAATATCCAAGACATAAAACCAGTTTATTAGGCATACTTTGGGTTTTCCCACATCCCACAGTTCTCACTTTGAGAAGTAACCCTACAACCCACACCCTTGGGCCACTATTGCTCTTACTTTAGCATCATCACAAATATCAGTAAGAGATCTGTACATGAGTGAACTTTTGGGTTTGCTGCTCATTCACATCAATTTTTGCTTCCTTGGTATCTTGAGTAAAGATATTTTGCTGCAATATTTTTGTAACTTTTTAAAAGATTATTTGATTCATTCATTCAATAAAAACATACATTGAGTGCTCATCATTGGCTCATCATTATGCTGGGTCATAGGTATACAAGAATCCTTTTTGGCCAGTGCTGGTGAAAATTGTCCCAAATTTGAGCATAGTGAATTGGCTTAACTCCATAAGAACATGGAGAGAGTAAAGTTTTACTGGGAGAAGAGACATATAGTTTGCAGACAGAATATCCTTCAGCCTTGACTCTTTCTATTCCCAGAGCCAGTCTGTATAAAGTCTGGCTGAACCTCCTACAAATGGGTCTTGTGAGTTTCTTCTGCTGCAAGTTTTTGGTAATTAGGAAGGATTTTGTTCTTTGTGATGAAAGGTGCACAAAGCTCTCCTTCTAGTAGGCTGTCTATAAAATAAGAGGTTGTCTATACTCTTTTTGTTCTGGGAGAGTCATAGTTACTTAAAAACCAACATTAGCAGAGGCTTGAAGATAACTCACAAGGAAAACAGAGAGATCAGATGGGTATCTGTGCCCCCTTCTTTTCCACTCCCATTTGTATCCTCAATTTCTAAGAACCTGTCCAGGGAGAAAAAGAATTGATTGGAACAGATCTATAGCACCATTCAGAATCATAATACTCACAGTCAAAGGTGCTAGGGATACTAGAGACTGTTTTATCCTCTTTACATTCAATTCTCAAGGAAAAACAGACTTTCGATAGTCCAGAATAGATGTGAACAGAGACAAACTCAGATTTCCACCCCCAGTCACCCACTGTCCCAACATTTGACATGCAAGTTTGCACTGAAGACACAGTAGGGCTCTCCTTCTCTTTCCATGGGAGGTGTTACTCCATAGGCTAAATTTAATATTGCCATATGCCAAAATCCTAAAAATTCTTGATAAAAACTCTATCTGTATGTGCAAAAATGCCTTTCACTTTAGGGAAGGATGGGGGAAGGGTAGGGAATCCACTGATTTAAAGGTATGATATACTTGCAGTAGTCCTGATTTTGAACTTTTACAGAGTGGGGAAAATAAGTTTAGAGTCTTAAAATGGTACTCCACAATGGTAGTTCACCATCAAAATCATGTCTGATGATTATCAAGTGTGTGATTTTGCTGCACTAAAAGCCTGCTGAATTGGGTCCATTTCTGAATAAAAATTGCAACTACTCTCCCAAACACCTCTGCTCGGTTGGAGATCCGGTCCTCAAGTACACTTTCTGGTCTTTTTAGATTCCTATTGCATTTGCTTCTCAAATGCCTTTTCTTTCATGAAAGTCTGGGTGATAAAGAACAGCAAATATAACCACAGGTATCAGCCATGCAAATGCAAGCAGGGGAATAGGTTTCCAAGAGGACAGCTTCAGCATCCTTTCTCTGTGAAGGCTGTCTCCCACTGGGATACTAATGAGAAGGTAACACCAGCTATGAAAGGGAAAAGATGGGAAAGAATGGGGATAAGTAGAAAAAGGAAAAGATACTGGTAGCATTAAAATTTCAGAGCAACGGGGCATTACCTGATAGCAAAACTGCCCTATGTCAATCTGTTATTCCATTAGCTTTCTTGGCTTTATCTGCATGCACAGAAGCAGATTGTAGCTAGCTATACTGGAGCTAGAAAGAGAGGCCCTAAAATAAGAAATAAATATTTCTAATGAAGAAATGAGCAAGTAGATAGGGGGAAAGGACATAAGGGTGGCTTATTTTGCAGAACAGTAATAACACTGATAAGCATCCAAACTGGAATTGTCATAGCCCAGATATATCTGATGTTAGAAAATCTAACTCTCTGTACAGACCATGCAGGATGTTGTCAATTATCAACAAAGAGTAACTAAAAGAATTTGCATGATGATCAATTTCTAATAAGAATAATGCTCACAGTAGTTGACCAGTGATAGTATTGTACTTTGTTCATACTTTGTTAAAGCCAGGCATTAGTTTTGATTTGGACCAAAGTCAAGAAATGAATTCAAAAGAAGTATAAAACTAGCTTCAAATAAGGAAGTGTCAGTTTTCCAGAGTTTTGATGGCTGTTTATCCCCGAAAGCACTCTAGAAGACATATAATCTTCTTCTGACCCAGAACAATACCTAATATTTCTTGACAAAGTCAGGCAAGTGGATGGCATCATGAAAATTTCAGGTAATATCAAATTGCCAGTCATTTGACACCAATTCAAGATTCCCCTTCTCTTAGTAATGGAGATTCCAGAGAAGATATGAATGTGGAGTGTACTAGTTAGTTTTATGTCACTCTGATGAAATACTTGAGATATTCACCTTATAAGGAGAAAAGGTTTATTTTGTTTCACCATTTCAAATGTTTTAATCCATGATTGTTTGGTCCTATTGCCTTTGGGTGCAAGGACACACAAATGAAACTGCTTCCCTCATGGTGTCCAGGAAGCAAAGAAGAGAGGAAGGGGCAGGGTCTCAATACCCACTTTAAGGGCATAGCCCCCAATGACCAAGTTTTCTTCCAGTAGGCCCCTCGCTCCTAAAGATTCCTGCCTTCCGAGAGTGCCACAGACTGGCTGCCAAGCCACCCATGAGCCTTTGGGGCACATTTAAAATCCAAACTATAACATGAAGGGATAAAGATATAAAATCAGCCATTAGATTTTCCAAACTAAAGCTGTACTTAGGAAGACACAAGGAGGCCCAGAGACATACCGGATACTTCAAATCCCCTGCTCCCAAGTTTGAATTAATTCCAAGGACAGGGATGTCTTTCTTCACATGTGAGAAGAGGGACCAAAAGAAAAGAAAATAAGACGCATCTGACATCCTAGGCAGCCCTCAGATGCTGCCTTGCCAAAATAGCAGAATGTCAAATCTTCAGAATATGTCTTTCTGGATTGAAAAGGGAGAATGAGAGGTGGTCTTGCCATTTGACTTTTAAATGATCAGCTGGAGGATGGTATCGGGAAATATTTAGCATATGATTCTTTCTAAGGCCAAATTAAAGCAAGGGTTTTTCCCTGGCCAATAACCTTAGCAATTTATGAGTTAGAATATTATAAGCCCCAAAAGATCATATTCCAAAAATGCCAAAATCATCATGCAATATGACAAATGGTAAGAGAAACCTGAGTGTAAAATAATTTTGAAGAATGATTGCAGATAAATGCAGGGCGTAGTAAATAATTTCTTGTTGAGTGATTTATATGATAGTACCTTTGAAAAGCAAAATTTGAAGGCTTAAGTTCTAAGAAACAACTACCCCAAAATGCTACGAATTATTTTCCTAATAGTCACCTGACAAGGACTACCACTATTTCAATGCCATAATTTACACAAAGAAATAATCTGTAAGAGAAATTTTGAGCCGAAAGCTAACTTAGAGCTGAAAAAACTCTCCAGTGTCGGAAGGGAAATTGAATGGCTTGCCCAAAGAGCAAGAGTTGATCAGTTTTCATGCCACCCTTAGATCCAGAATCTTATAATATTCTGAAATTTCTATGATTCCAAACCATGTTAAGTCTCCTGTTTCTAAAGAAGTAGTTGATCCTTCCTTCCTTAGAGTTATGGATTAGAGTTGATTAACGGATAGTTTCAGAAAATGTTACCTTATCCTGAATGCACTGAGAAGGAGGGGAGCACCAAACGCTGTATTCTCACCCACTCCCTGGGGCAAGAAACAAGAGAATCTGCCTTTCACAGTCTGCTCTGGCTTCCCATGAGGCCTGAGGCTGCTTAAGAGTTCGCCTTCTCCACTCCCCACCAGAGGTTATTTAGCACCTCGTTGCTATCTATAGAATGAACATTAATCCTGCTTTGGAAGAATTACTTCTATAGTTTAAGGAAAACAAACAAAAACAAAGGAGAGAAATAAGCTGCTACTATACTTACCATTAAAATTAACCCTTTTCTAAAATTGCCTCATGTTCATACAACTCCAATGCTTTGGGGATGCTGATGACCCCCATTTTGGAATCAGTTTTGACTCTTCTGAGATTGCACATCATTAAGAATGAAAAGTAATTTAACTGTCCACCATTAGGGCGGCAAGCAGGCAGGCTGGCTGTGATTGAAGCACTTTTTCCTCATGGTCCTGTCCTTACCGTGTGCCGCAGTCAGCATCTTTGACCTATATTCGATTCCCTTTTGCAATATGTGGTTTTGATCATGAATCTGCTGGGAAAAGCCTCCTTCTAAACGACAAAACAAGGTAAGCTGTTTCTGATTTGTTTGAATATACAGGAAGCTGGTGACAACCCAATTTTCCTCTTCTACATCTAAGAAATCGAAAGGTCAGGTGTTAGGAGGGATTATGGAGAGTTTAGGAAGCAAACCACCCGCCCTGCTTCAAGCCTTATCAGGAGCAAAACCCTGCTTTCCTTCATAAGCCTCCGGTGGGTGGCTTGTACTCATGGCTGGCGGTCTGGGGTACACATTGCTCAGTTTATCATGAAGCAGCATCTTTGAAATGCCAAACTTTATTTATTGATCTTACAATTCTATGTTATCTTCAACAAGCCACGGAAAAAGTAATATATTTTGTATGGATTAATCCTCGTAATTCTACACAATGTATACCCGGAGATAACTCAAATTCTCTTTGTCTTCTCATTATCTAACCAGACATGTCTTTCTTTAAGTCATCATCAGAGGTCATCTCCCCAATGCCCTTGTGGAATATTCATTAATCAAATAACTAATTTGAAATGGACCTTCAAAGCATTATTCATTTCCCCATCATTCGCCCAACATCAGTTTAAATGCTTTGTGGGTATAATGATTAGGCTGATGTTTAATTAATTGTGAAATTGTGAATTAAGGCTATGTTAAAAGATAAATCATTTTTTAGTGCATGAGAGAGAAAGAGAGAGCAAGCCAGAAAGAGTTTGAGAGCTACACTCATAGTGTAGTGGGGGATTCGTAGCAAATGTCCCCTTATTCATCCGGTTTGAATGTAACTTTTGTGAAGCAGATCTTATTTGTCCACTCTTTTCCTGTTAGATTTCAGATTCACCACAACTGTCCATAAGAAGACACTACTATAGGCCTTTGAACATGCAAACCGACCTAAGCATAACCTGCTGTTCTCCACAAATGTTATTGTGGAAAAAGCAAAGAAAACAATCGCTGAAGTCTCAGGTTTGGAAATGACTACTGTAATTTTGTTTATTGTGTGTGAGGATCAGAATCCTATATTTTAATCCTGAGGTAAAGGTTGGATTCCCAAGGGTTTGATTCCTTCCTTGATCATTACTATCCTTCTGTCCTGACTGGACCCTGAATTTCATGGTCAGGTGCAGTGCCATGCCCATCAACCTGGATTGTTTGCATTTTTTTGTTTTTGTTTTTGTTTTTGGTACCGGGGATTGAACTCAGGGGCACTCCACCACTGAGCCACATCCCCATCCCTATTTTGTGTTTTATGTAGAGACAGGGTCTCACTGAGTTGCTTAGCGCCTCGCCGTTGCTGAGGCTGGCTTTGAACTCCAATTCTCCTGTCTCAGCCTCCCAAAGTGCTGGGATTACAGGCGTGCACCACTGTGCCCGGCTGTTTGCGTTTTTAAACCTGCTCATCCTCCTGCTGGACTACTGACTCCTTGGGTACAGGGTCCGAGCATTATTCATTTTGACACATGCAACACGGCACTTAATATTGTGTTCTCCAGGGGAACAGACCTGGGTTTGTGTTTGTTCTTACATCTTCCTGGAGTACTCATCCTCCACATGTCCACAGGGCTCACTCTTTCACTTCCTTCAGATACCCACTCAGGTGTTCTTGGTAACCTTACCTAAAATCATACCTTCTTCTCTCTCTTACCTTGATTGTTTTTTCTTCTTAGTACTTATTGCTACTTAACCTATTTGTATTTGCTGTCTACTATCTGATTGTCTTTTCCCTACTAGGTGTAACCTCCATTCCCATGGAGAAACATCTATTCTTTTCAATGCTGTATCCCCTATGTTGGCACATAGTAGGCACTAAATTAATATTTGTTGAGTTAATTATGTAGCAAACTATTGGGGAAAACAAATCTTTCTTTCTACTCTGTTTGCTAAGGCACTAGAGGCTACTACATGAAGAAAGACTACTTGAGAAGAAAGTCAATGAAAAAGCAGTTTCCAGAGGTAAAGAGATGGATTATTGATTTGATCAGCTGGATCCAGCCATGCCTAAAAGTAAATATCTAAGGATACTTCAGATTTATGAGGAAATACATTTCCTTACTTAGGTGCTTTATGTTTTGTTTCTTTCATTCACAACTAATTAAAATTTGATAAATGCAAGGTCACTTGTAAGTCACTCATGTTAATTTTGTTAACATCTGCCCCCATAGAGTACCACTTGGTTACCTCTCTGTCATCTGTCAGTCTCACTATTGTTCACCCTTAAAGGCACATCAGCATCTCTTCAGGCCCATGCTTTAACTTTGTAAGTTATATCTGGCTTCCAGGACTTACCTCTCCCAGCCTGGTTCATCTCAGAGATGATGTGATGTCCACCTCCATGTATGACTTTTCTGACTCACTTGATGTGAAATGTCTTCTCTGCCCACTCTGTCCTCTAGACAGGAGTCACAGTATCTTGTCCTCTCTGGTGCCTGCTGAGCCATACATGGTTCTGACATGATAATCTCTCAAATACAGAACACTGTTGCACACCAGTTATTTACAAAGGGTCAGTTTCAGCTACCTGAATGCAAATGTTAGCTGCCTACTTACTAGCCACATGGCCTCATGCAAATCTTTTAGCCACCCTTTGTACTTTCCTTATCTGCAAATCTAGGACAATAGCATTGCCTATCTCACAGGGCTGGTAAGGGAGATAATGCATTCCAAGCACTTAGGATAGCATCTGCACATAGTCAGCATGTAGCACTAGCAGCTGTTATTGTTTTCATTATGATCAAATCAGCCCTCCAATGAGGCACCAGAAGAGTGAAAAGATTTTGGACCACCTCATGTGTTTCATAAAAGCTTCTTGACAGTGTGACCCTGACTTTTCTTCTTTATCAAGCTTCCTCCCTGGCTAGATACTGAGCAACTTCAGGTAGTGTAAGGGCTATATTTTGCCTTGTTGTAGCTCCAGTCCAGTGATGGTCATAAGAAAAGGCACCAAATTTGACTTAAATTGATTATTAATAAACAGTAGCAAAAGCTACCAACTTTGTTAATAGTGAATCAAGGTGGCTAGTAACTGGTCTTTCCTTCTTCCTTTCATATTGAGCTTTCATTTGGGTTCAGGGGACATAACCAATCTTCCTGGGCAAACTTGTACCCTAAAATCCTTATCTGCTTTCCTTCCCTGGGGAACTGACTAGCCCTGGGGAGGAAACATCCATATTGTGTAGGTTTCTCTACCTCACAAAATTAAGCCTGGAGAGAGCTCTCATTAGTCTGTTGGACTGCTTCTTTTCTGAAATAGAAACCTGGAATTGCTCAACCCTTTTGAGGCCAACCAGAGCCCTCAAGACAGCAACAATCTCCTAATAGTAGGCCAAAATAAGTTTCCTTAAAGCATCTCCCTTTAAGTCCATCTGATTATGTCTCTGTCTTGAGGTCCTCAGACAAGAATAAAAAAAAATTGATTTCTAGTGGCTCAGTGAGTGAATGGCTTAGCCAATCAAAGACTGACCAATGAATGAATAAGAAATGAGTCAGGGATGTTTACTGTCTTCTCTGTTCTAATGCCTGGCAAGAGAGGGTATTGATGCACTAGCTTAACCTCATATCTTTCTTTGTTGGATTTTTTTTCTTTTTTGGTACCAGGGATTAAACTCAGGGCACTCCACCACTGAACCACATCCTCAGCCCTATTTTGTGTTTTATGTAGAGACAGGGTCTCACTGAGTTGCTTAGCACCTCGCCGTTGCTGAGGCTGGCTTTGAACTCGCGATTCTCCTGTCTCAGCCTCCCTAAGTGCTGGGGTTACAGGCGTGTGCCACTGCGCCTGGCTTCCTTTGCTGGATTTTCAATAGTTTTAAATCCCCTTCATTCTTCAGCAACTGCCCAAAACCTGGGAAAGCTGGGGCATGTGAGGAGAATGCATGTGATACTACTGGCTAACATGAACGGAGGTCCCTAAAGGGACACCAGTGGCTGGCCAACATGCCTCTATTCAATATCTCCTTGCTTCCTGCTTAGGCAAAGATAACTCATCTTAAATTCCAGAACAGAATTTTTTGTCTGATTAGTCCTTAAGTAAGCCCTCACCACGGTATTCCTGCCTACCAATAGCTGTTGTAACAAGTGGTTTAGATAAAGGGGATCACAAGCACTTGGAGTATGATGGGTGATAGGCAGCTCAGATGTCACACTGTGAGGTGTGGCTGAAGCATGCTAATTGATAACTTGGTGTGGTGGCTGTTGTAGATAAACAGATAAAACTCAGATCCATAGGTCAATTACTCTGAAGAATGTTCAGCTAATTTTCCTGCTTAAAAAAACATGGGGAAGCTTTTCAAATGAATCAGAAGCTTTCAATTACATCGACTGCTTTGACTAACAAGTGGGTCTTGTGTTTTTTGAACACTTGAGATAATGGTGGCAAGGTCGCTAAGCCACAGGTGTTAAGGAGGGACCACGTGCATGCATCACTTCAGAAACACATCCTTAGCAACAAATAATACAACTAACCAAGTCTATCTCATCCTCAGCAAACAGTTTCCTTAAAACATGCCAAACACAGTAATGCCAATTTGAAATCAAGGCCACTTTCCTCTTAAGAAAAATGAGTGCTCAGGGAATTCTCTTGAGATTTCACTGAGGTGGTTTTACTCTGGAGCTATCTAATAAGATGATGAAGTTGGTCGATGTTAGGGATCCCAGACCTTTGGACGTCATGAGTTAGCAAAATCCCTTCCCTGTCCCAAATTATAAAAAACCAACCTGGGGCTGCCAGCAATTTCAGTTGTCAAACATATGGGCCCACAAAACTAAATGAAAAAAAACAAATAACATTACTTTCTACTATGACTCTGATTTAATAAATTAGTAGCTTAACAAATGCCAAAAAAATTAGAAAGGATATAATATGAGGGGAAAATACAGCTTTTTGAATTGATTTATAATTGGATTTTTAAAAAGTTCTATGTTAGTCTTATTTTTCTGATTTTATGGCAAATGATTGCAAACCTGACCCTCACACAGGTCTTCAGAGAAGCCTCCAAAAACCAATAGTATAACTCTTAGCTCTATAGATAAGATGCTCAAGTAAGCTAAGGCTTGCAGAGCTTAGGAATGGATATGAAATGTGTTTTGGCATCTACCCATGTCCTTTGCACTGAGCATCTCCATGTCTGGTTCCTTTAGGTACCTCCTGCTCTTCATGTGAAACGCAGGTGGCACCTATCTTCCAATGCAATGTTCCTCACTGACTGTCAGGGATCCTCTGTCACTTCCTCTCTCTGTTTTTGGCTCCTCATCTATATAAAGGAATGGAGCCCAACAGACTAATTTCTAGAATGCATTCTGTTCTAAAGCATTAGAATTCCAAAGATCTTGCCATACATATCACACCCAGAAGCGTCTTCCTGTTTGTTCCAGAATCCAATCACCATTCCTCCATCTGTTTTTTCTCATAGAAAGATTTTATTCTTGAGAACCCACCCACTGTGGGTCTGTGGGGGCTGAAGTCCATGGGCCATCACTTCACAACAGAGCTGGAACACAACTCACACTGGGCTTGCTACCACAGGATGTTTTGTACCACAGACAGTGGGGAAGATGACTTTGTTGGGAAGAGTGGTTGAAGTGTATTCCCTTAACACTTATGTTTATCAGGAACCTTATAACGTGACTTTGTTTGGGATAAGAATATTTGCAGACAAATTAAGGATCTCAAGAAAGATCATCTTAAATTTAATAATTATTCTATATCCCGTGGTTAGTGAATTTATTAGAGAAAAGAGGTGGGGTATTTAGGTACAGGCACAGGAGAGATATAGACAAGAGAAGGCAATGGGAAAATGGAGGCAGAGATTAGGATCATCTAGATACAAAGGAATGCCAATAATTTCTAGCAAACACTAAAAGCTAGGAGACAGCCTTACATTGGGCTGTCTCTCGGAGCCCAAGAAGGAAACAACCAAACTGACACCTTGACTTCTAACCACCTGAACTGTGAGAGAATAAATTTCTGTTATTTTAAACCAATTTGTTTGTGGCAATTTGTTATAGCAGCCCCAGGAAACTAACACACTGGTTTTGCTGAGAATCCTCTTGCCCACCAGAGAGAATCTGTCCTTAGAATGGAGAGAGAAAGAGTGAGTTTGATCACAACGTTGAGTCCCTGGATCCAGCCAGGCTTGAAGTTGGCTGCACCTCTGGGCTTCCCAGTGTGTGAGCCACTAACTACCCTCTTTTTGTTCCAGCTCATTGGAGCTAAGTTGCTATCACAGATAACTGAAAGCCTTCTGATAAATCACAGGTCAGCACCGAGAAAACTGTATTCCTCTTTCAAGGCCCAGCCATGGTGCTCTATTCTCCACAAAGCCTTTCCTGGGTTCTCCAGCCTGAATGGTTCCTTTCTGTGGCTCAGTTCTCCTCCCTCAGGAGACACCATTAAACTCATCTCATCTCCCCCACGAGACCTTTAGCCTTTTGAAAGCAAGAACCCTGCCCTTATCTCTTTTTCTTGAGTGTACAAGCTCTATTCCATTTGCAGAGCAGGTGCTCAGTGCATATTTGATGAACAGATATATGAAAAATTAAAGGAATAAAGAATGGGGCTTCAGCATTTATAGCTGAGAAGAGACAAAGGAGTTTTGTGTTAAGGGCTCTCCTTGTGCTCCTGTCCATACCAAACACACAAATCCTCGGCCACTTGCTCATAAATCGTCCTACCAGGGAAACTGGCCAAAGGCCAAGGCTGCTCTGAGCAAGCATTAGGCTGGTTCCTTTGCCAACATAATAACCGCCGGGCTTTTGTAAAGGGCAGCTGTTACTTCAAATCTGAAGTGTCTATCATATCGCTTTTTCCTGTTTGATACCTTTCGGTGACTTCCCACTGTTCTCAGGAAAACGTACAGACTGGCGTTCATGGCTTACAATGTCCTGTGAGAGCTGACTCCTCTTCACCTCTCTAATCTCATCTCCCAAAACTCCTCCCTCTTGGATGTATGTTCTGGCTTCCTGTAGATCTCTGATCATGCCAAAAGCTTCATTTCTTCCCCCATTTGTTTTCTCTGTCTCCTTCTTCCCCCGACTCTCTCTCCTCTAGGCTTTTGTTTTCTTCTGAAACAATCATCACCCCTAGTTCTTTTTACCTAGCGTATGCCCATGCCTGTAAATTGGCCTTTGCTTGGATGCTATGTCCTCTGAGGACCTTCCGTCATCTAGCAGGTGTTCCAGTAACATGCTCTGGAGGTCTCTGAACCTCTCTACTATAGATTTTGCCACACTGTCTTGTAATTATTCATTTTCATGACAAATTCCCTCATTATATATTATCTGAACCAGATCTACTCCAATCAACATTTCATTTGTAGCACACACCACACAGTAGGGACGCTCAATATGTAATTGTAAAATAGTCAAATAATTACATAAAGTAAGGAAGGAAATCAGAAGCAGAGGTGGAAAGAAGAGTTCCAGAAGATTATCATGTTTGAAGGCCTTGGGGCTGAAAAGAGAAACTGAAAGGAAGAAAGGAAGGAAGGAAAGAAGGATGCATTAAACTGCTTTTCAGGCTAGTCTTACTTTATCTGAGCAAATATAGAAACATGAGCCACCATGATGGACCTCAAAACTGTCAGGGCAAAAAATGTTTTGTTAGGATACACCATTGAGATGAGTTTGGTCTTTTTATTACAATAGCAAAACTGAATCTACTTCAACTCATTTTTTTTTATCTTCAAAACTTGGCATGGTACTTGTGGCAGAGGAGATATGAAACTACTGTTTGCTGAATGAATGAACAAATGAATGAGTGAATGGGTAAAAATAATTAATTGTGAGGTCATGTCACTGCAGATTCTTCCAAACAAGAAAATAGACTTTGAAGGTAAAATAATGACAGATGAAATAAATGTCTCCAGGCATAGCATCAAAAAATCCTTGCTTCCTATAGTAGGAGTAACTTTGTCAATAGACTCAGTTAAAAACACAAGTATTTTATAAGAATCATTGATTATAAATCTAAGTGCTTTCTTTGTTTGAGTCCTGAATGGCTTTCTTCAAAATATCAGAGATGCAGGATTCATTGATATTGGTCTTAGCTGCTCAGTGAGGTTTAAAACTCAATAATCAATCCAGGAAGTGGTCTGCAGTTCACTTGATTAAACAAAAAAGTTTCCACTAAAACAAGTGGGGACAAATTTTCAGAATTTCTTTTGGTAGAACCCTATGACTCTGTGACAATAGTAACCTGTTTGGAAATAACAGCATAGCATTCACTGTTATGTGTCCTCGTCCCTGAGTTGGCAGAAGCCTACAGTCATCATGACATCAATACTGAAGGCAGGGGCTTTCTTCTTTAGTGCATTGATTTTAAATTAAATTAACTTTGATCTTTAGGTCATCTCCCAGATTATAAAGGCTGAATGCCTCATTAATGGTGAAAACAGTAAGAGTAAATGTATTGAAGCGGGTTGAGCGATTTAAATGCTTTGAATGCAACTAGTGCAAAACAAGGGTATTACAAGTTGGTTAATTAAGAGTTGTTTTCAGACATGCTGATAGGAAAAAAACTGCTTGAGTGGATGAAATAGTTGGGATCTTTTGATGGCAGCGTCCTTCTTATCCTAGACAATTTGGGTCCTTCTGTTGTGCCCTCATGAATCTCATTTTCCACTTGAATCACAGTGGTCACGTCTACTTCCACAGCATAATCCACTTTCAAAAGAGTGTATTGGTTACAACTTGCTGCATGACAAATGACCCCAAAACCTGGTGGCTTGAAATAGCAATATTTATTTTCTCATAGTTTCTGGGGATCTGAGTGCAGCTTGGTTGGTTATTATGCTGTAAGGTCTCTCACAGGTTGCTATCAAAGTCATCTGTAGGCTTGACAGGGAAGGATTTGCCTGGGAAAGTATCTTCTTTCAAGCTCAGTCTAGTGATTCAGCTTCTTTCAATCTCAGGATTCAGCTTCTTGTAGGCTGTTGAACTGAGAGACTTCAGTTCTTTGAAATTGCCCTCAGCTGCTTGAAACATGGACCTATTCATAGAGAAGCTCAAAACATGACAACTTGCTTCCTAAGAGCAAGCAGACAGAAAGGGAGATGGAGAAAGCAAGAACAAGAAAAGAAGCGAGAGAAACAGCAAGACGAAAATCACAGTGTTTTAAAACCTAGTGTTGGAACTGCCATTTCACCTCTTTTGGCATTATTTTATTCATTAGAAGTGAGTTAGTAGATCCAGTGTATACTTGCAGGAATGAGATTTCAGAGATCTTGGATACCAGCAGGTGGGGATCCTTGGAAGGTATATAAGATGTCTGCCTCATATGAAGAACAGTAGCAGGAAGAACTTCTCAGACTTTCCCCCCCCCGCCTATTCTATCCTTTTAGAAGAAGGGATTAAATGGATATTTGTGATTGAGGTGGCTTTCTTTGGAAAATTCTTTGCCATGGGCTATGGTTTAAAGGTTGTTTCAACAAGCTTGGTTTCCAGGGTGGTGGTGTTGGGAAATGGTGTGAACACATAAGAGTTTGGTCCTAATAAGAGGTTCTTAGGTCAGTGGGGCCCATCTTCAGAGGGATGAAGGCATTTCTTCTGAGACCTAGGTTAGTTCCCATGGAGGGGTGTTATAAAAGTTCAACCCTGACCCCACCAGTCTCTCTCTACTTTTTAGTTGGCCATGGATCTCTTGCTCTGGCGTGCACTTCCGCATTGCCATCTGCCATGATGTGACAGTCAATTTGGCTCTTGCCAAAGCTCAATCAGTGCAGACACCATGTCCATGAATCTTCAGAACTGGGTGCTAAATAAACTTCTGAACTCTGAAACAGTACTGACTTAGGTATATCATTGTAGAAACACAAAACAAATAAGATTAAAAGAATGTTGTACATACACCCAGAAGAGGAGTTGTAGGGTCATGAATAAACTCCACACTGTTTTCCATATGGCCGCACAGCTTACATATCTATCAACAAAATACACGGGTTCCATTTACCCTGCACTCTTGCCAGCATTCTTGTCTTTTTGATAATAGCCATCCTAACTCATATAAGGTCATGTCTCATTGTGGGTTTCCTTAGTGATTAGTGATGTCGAGCATCTTTTTCTATACCCATTTGGCCCTTTTTATGTTTTATTCTTTTAGAGAAATGCCCATTTCATGTCTTTCGACCATTTTTATATTAGGTGATTTATTTTTCTACTATTGAGTTATGTAAGCTCCTAATATATTTTAGATATCTATCTAATTATCAGATATATGTTTAACAAATACATTCTACCAATATGAAGGCTGCCTTCTTATTTTGTCAAGCTTTTCCTTTGCTGTGTGGGAATGTTTTAGTTTGAAGTAGTCCTACCTATTCATTTTTATTTTCATTATCTGAGCTTTTGATGTAGTATTTGAAAATCATTGCCAAGGCTGATATCAAGGAGCTCTCCCATGTTTCCTTCTAGGAGTTCTATGGTTTCAGGTCTTACCTTTATGCCTTAATCTATTTTGAGTTGTTTTCTTTCTTTTTATGTGTGTGTGTATGGGGGTGGGGGAGTTGGTATAAGATAGGGTCCAATTTAATTCTTTTGCATGAGAATATCCATTTTTTAATACAATTTATTGATAGGACTATCCTTTCGCCATGCATTTGGTGCCCTGGTTGAAAATTAGTTGCCCATATATATTTAGATTTATTTATAGTTCCCTAACCTATTCTTAGCAATCCATCCTTCAGGTACCCAAAGAAAATGAAATCAATACCTTGTAGTGATATCTGTGCTCAATTTGAATTGCAACATTTTTCTTAATAGCCAAGACACATGGAAACAATCAAAGTATCTATTCACAGATGAATGGATAAATCAACTGTACACACACACACACACACACACACACAGGAATATTATTCAACCTTACAAAAGAAGACCCAGACTTTCACAATAAAATGACTAAGACTAGAGGACACTAAGCTAAGTGAAAAAAGTCAGACATAGAAAGGAAAATAATGCATGATATTATTTGTGCATGTAATATTTCTTTTAAAAAAGGAGTAGAAGACATGGAAATGGAAACATAATGGTGGTGGGGGAGGGAGAATCAAGAGATATAGATTAAAGAGTACAAAATTACAGTTAGGTAGGATGAATAAGTCTACTGACCTAATATGCAGCACAGGACTGCAGTCAACAATATTGCCTTATATATTGAAAATTTTCTAAGTTAATAGATTTTAGGTGTATTTACCATAAAGATGTACCTGTGAGATGATGGATATTAGCTTGACTGTAGCAATAATTTCACTATATATATCAAAACACCATGTCAAGCTGGGTGTGGTGGCACACATCTATAATCCTAGAGGCTCAGGAGGCTAAGGCAAGAGGATCTCGACTTCAAAGCCAGCCTCAGCATCCTAGCGAGGCCCTAAGCAACTCAATGAGACCCTGTCTCTAATAAAATACAAAAGAGGGGCTAGGGATATGGCTCAGTGGTTAAGTGCCCCTGGATTCAATTCCCAGTACCAAAAACAAAACAAAACAAACAAAAAAACAAAACCCACCATGTCATATTTTCTAAATATATACAATAAAATTAAAGACAATTTTTGCATTTCACTTGACCAAACTTATAAAATGATAAGAGTTAGTGCAAGTACTAATTGAATTCTAAAGCACTACTCTGAGTGCTTTATATGTATTAACTCATTTAATTCTCATGCACATATCTCCTCAAAAAAGCCTATAAAAGACTATTTTCTCCATTTTAAAGTTTAGGAGACTGAGGTACAGTTTATATAAATTGCCCAAATAAACTCAGCTAATTAATGTAAGAATTGAGATTCCATCTAAACAAGTCCAGAGCCCAGGTTATTATGCATTATCTTTTTCTTCCTTTATTATGTGTGTTGAATAACCTGTTGCTATAGGCTGAATTGTGTCTCCCCCCTCTATATAGATTTCCTATCCCCCAAGATCTTACAATGTAACTATATATTTGGATAAAGTTCTTTAAAAAGATAATCAAGGATAAATAAGGTCATTGAGAGGGTTTCAAATCTGATTTTACTGGTGTCCTTGTTGGAAGAAGAGATTAGGATACACAGAGAAGAAAATCTACACACAGGCACTGAAAAAACAAATGGCCATCTACAAGCCAAGGAGGGAGGATCTCAGAACAAACCGTTCCTGTCAACACCTTGATCTTGGACTGCTGGCCTCCAGAACAGTGAAGAAATAAATTTTTGTTGTTTAAGCCATCCAGTCTGTGGTATTTGTTTTGACTGCCTAGCAAAGGCATATGCCTGCCATGAGAAATGTTAATATCCCAGGATGCTGTGCCATATTTTTTCTGTGGCTTTCAGTGTCTCCTGCCTCGCTAGTTTTACTAGCTCGGGTGGTACAGAAAGCACTTGGGTGGTATAGAAAGCAAGACTTTTCTTTAGCTTGTAAAAGTAAGCAAGTCCCATACCTTTCCTATAAAGCATGACTAATAACACCACCTCACGGGGTTTCTGAGGGGATTAATGAGATAATGTGAAAGTGCCTGGCACAGCACCTGACATACATTGAATTTTTAGTACATGTCATTTATGCCTCAAACAGCAAGTCCGTGTTAAAACAATTACTGAGGACACAAAACATAAGCAAAGCTCCTTGCTCACTCTCTCTGTTCATGGAGTCCTGGAAGGAGATGAAAAAAAATGTTTTCAGTTTTTGTTCAGTACAGGCTTTCTCTCAATTGGTTCCCTGCAATTGCTCCTCATACTGATTCAGAACCTTACTGACATTTTCATGGAAATGCATAAATCTCAAGCGAACGCCAAAACATCTTAGCTTCCAGTCTTCTATGAATCCTTTAAACTGGAGATGATCCAGAAAAATACAAGATGCACTGCAACAAAATATCCATCAAAGTGGTCTGCAGTATACCAGGCAGTAAGCCACCTGTCTATGAACTGTCATGAATTGACTGATACACAGGCCATCTCAGCCTGGATCAAAGCCAGGTTAGTTATAAGGACAGGGGACATATCAATTCCCTTGTATTTTGTGTTGAGAGGACCACATTTGGGGCATTGTTTCTAATTGTAAACACCTTTTTAAATATAGAAGTTAACAAAGAATATGTGTTCCTTGGATGATAAAAAGTCTAGGTGAAGTTTTGTTTTAAAGAAATGAGAACACTTAGCCAGAAGATGAGAAGGCTTAGAGAGGACACCTTAAGTGTCTTCAGTTCTCAGAGTTCTGTCATGTGGAAAGTTATCTCATCTCTCTTCTTTCTTATAACAAAACTGTAGCTTACAGTGAGGCAGAGTTCAGTTCAATAAAACTAAACATTCCTGTCATTCTCCCTCAAATTCATATGCTGAAACTCTAACCCTCAATGCGACTATGTTTGGAGATAGGGCTTTTAAGAAGTTAAAGTTAAGAAGTTAAAGTTAAATGGTGTTGTAAGGGTGGGCTTATAATTTGATAGAATTGGTGGCTATAGGGACCCAACTTGACCTGACTGTAGTCATATTGAATCATTACCGGTCATAATTATCCCTGAGTAATTCTGATCTCTTTTCCCTACATAGGGTCCCAACATACAATAATCAGACAGAGCCACTGGAGTGGTACGTGGAGTTTCACAATTGGACCCTGGTGCCTTTAGCACCAAAAATGTGCCCGACATCCTTGATGTTAGTTGGAAATAAATCCTGTACATTCTCTCTTGGATGAGAGTCACTGTCATCTTGATTATTATGTAAGCACATCCCCTCTTACCCAAGTGGCAGGGATTCACCAGTCTTTCTGCTGCCTTTGACCACATTTCTGTCATTAAGTCTTCACTTGATTGTACTCTATGCCATCCCGCATGGGTTTGCCTCTTTCTTCAGGCTCAAGGCACCTTGTGGCCAGATCCCATGCACTGAGACTGGGTTTCTTCATAACAGTGGTTTTATAAGGAGAGGAAGAAACTCTCACTCTCACATCCACCCCGCAACTCCAGGCCACCCTCCCTCCCCAAGGAAAGGCCACGTAGAGAAACTATTGAAAAGATTGTTTTCTGCAAGCCAGAAGGCCATCTTCATGAACCAAACCTGCTGTCCGTTGATCTTGGATTTTCTGGCCTCCAGAATTGTGAGAAAATAAATTTTTGTTGTTTAAGACACTGAGTCCAGTGATCGTTTGTTATGGAAGTTCAAGCTGTCTAAGACAACCTTTAAAAACTAAAATTGAATAATTTGATAAGCATTGAATACCAAGCAGAGACCTAGATGCACGTGTGGGAGGGCATACCATAGAAGACATCTGCAGTTCAGGTTAGGACTTGCAGTGGCTTATATTTTTGGTCTCTTTCTTCTCTAAT
Source organism: Geosciurus inauris (assembly GCA_004024805.1). Classification (NCBI taxonomy): domain Eukaryota; kingdom Metazoa; phylum Chordata; class Mammalia; order Rodentia; family Sciuridae; genus Geosciurus; species Geosciurus inauris. The sequence goes on from PVHX01003370.1 coordinate 52,034, forward strand.
GTTCTGCAATTTCACGCATTTTAAGATTATATAGACACAGAAACCCCAGTCCCTCTGCTTATACTACTATCTTTTCACTTGCTTTTTATTTTCTTTCTAATACTTACTGGGTCTTTGCTGTGAGCTAGGCCCCGTTCTAAACATGGCATTTGTATTGATTTCCTTTATACTTGCAACAACTCTATGATTTGGATTAATATTAACTTTTTAAAAAAATATTAAGAATGCCAATAAAAACAAACAACTACTCAAAGGATACGTGACTAATAAAGGATAGTGTCAGACTATAATCCAGTCATTTGGCTTGAGGGCTTGCTAACAACTCTTATACTATATTACCTTTCCATAGTCAATGTGTGATGTTTACCATGAGTGGTGGGCAGTGAATAGGTAGGTATATCCTTGGAAGGAATCAGGAGGATCTGATTTTGGGGAAACTCAAACTAAAACATGATCCTAAAATATTTTATTTGAATGTCACAGTTCAAATTCAGAAAATATTCAAAGATACTTTAATAATCAAGGGACAGATCGATGCTCAGTAACCTAGACACTAGTTTATGGGGAGTTAGTATTTGAAGTTCCATGATTTCTTCCAAAATTCTGTCTGAGGCCATGCTGTACCAGTTTAGGCCAGGAGGGATGATAGAAATAGGTAATACCACTCATTAATCATTATTTCTCTGGCTTTCACAATCTATGATTTCAGGAACTTCAACTCCCTCCTAAATTAAATCTCCCTCCCAGATAGTTACTTATATGAGCACGCTGGGGATTGCATATGCTCTAGGCACGCTCCAGATCTCATTCCTTCCATTAGCTCCCCCCATCTTTTGCTCTAACTTGCTGTGACAACTTCAGTTTTCCCCTGCAACCTCTTACTCAGGATCTGATAGCTGCAAAAGTGTTTCCTGTCCCATCTTGTCACCCAACTGTGTCTGCTGAAGGTAATGTTATTGTCTCTTCTGTGGTTTGGAGTTGGTTGATCTGCTTAGGTAACCATGTCTGTTGAGTATTCTATCAACAGCCCCCAAATTTGACACATAACAGTAGGCTTTTCCCTTCAGAAAAACACAGTCCTATCTCCAATTTACTCCAAAGGACAATTTCCAATATCTCATACCCCTTGGTATCTGACAGATTTATGAGACAAGTAAATGAGAGGCGCTGGCTTATAAAATCTTTCCAAGCTGAGCATTCATTGTGAATATGCCTGATTTTCTTATACTATTTGAAGAAAATCCCATGTCTTTCCCTGCAAGACTCAATGTGTCTCATTTTAGAATTTATTTAAAATAATGTTTTCCACCAAATTGGCCTCAAGAGTCCTGCACCGTTTCTCCTTCCACAATTTTCTTCTGTTCCCTTTATTGTAGAGAAGGCTAAGGAGAAATGGTAAAAACCTACAATCCTTGATCCTGCATTTTAAAATGCAAGATGTGAAAATCAAATAAAGTAGGTCAAGCCTTCTCCATATTTAGCAGAGACTAGTGCTTTTCCATATCAGCAAATATTAAAGTTGATAGGCAATCAAAAGTGCTATATCTTCCTTTAGTATAAGAAAATGTTATCAAGAGGTTAGTATTCTATTTTTACCATAGAGAAAGAAATGGAACAAATTCAACCATATAACTTTATAGTTTATGACTTTCTAGATGACTATTTTTTACATTTATTTTGCATTTATTAGGACAATAAGTAACAGTTAAACACATTCAACTCATTAACTCTGAGTGAAACTTGTTTAAATGCAGTCAGTGGTTAAGCTTATAAAACCTTCAGGGATTTGAAGCAATATTTAAAGTTGGAAATTTCTAATAGAACAAAATGGAGGAATGAGCAAAGGAGAATAATACTTGAATTCAAAACTAGCAGTACCTGAGGGAAAACTTTAAGTCTTTGGTTTATTTTGTGATTAGAGAAGGTTATGAATATCTCCCATTATTCTGGGACATAATAGCACTCAGTTGGACAAATATAATAAAATGTGTAAGTAAAATTAAATGATGGTGCTATTATTCTCCCTAATAATAGCAACTCTAATATCTAGGATGCATGCATGCTACATTCCTTTAATGAAAAAGAAAAATGTGAAAACCTCTAAAGCAGGCCAATGCTATTAATATAATGAACTACTTTTTTAAAAAAAAATCCACCTCACTGTCAATGAATGCTTTAAATAACGACTTGAAAGGTAAAGCGAAGGTGCTGTGATCAGTTAATGGAGGAAGGCATTGGGTTGAAGAATTTCATCACGGGAAGGGCTGTGAGCTGAAGCCTTTAGTCTTTCATCTTCCAAATATGCCACCTGCCTTATTAAAGTATGCAAAATAGAGTTGAAGTTATATGGAAACTGGAACCATTGTTGAATGAGGATGTCATCTATATCTAATCTGGTCTAAGGTCCAGACTCCCTGGAGTTTATGCTGCTTGCTCCTTATGGGAAGATCATCCTGGTTATGTCTAGCCAACAACAAATCCAGTCTTTTAGAGTACAGAACATGGGGTTTGAAGAAGTTCTTCTGCCATTCCCGGGGCACTGGCTGGTAATCTTGTCTTTGAAGCCTTTCATGGCTCGTAAATCTCTGATGCTGGTTTTGCATCCCTGTTACTTCATCTCATTTCTGGTTTTGATGTAGCACTTAGTCCACATCTCTGAACATTTCTAGGGGCAGGGGGTCATCCTGCTTCACCTTGCAATTTCTAATTTAGACTATGGATATGTCTCACAGTTCCCTCCCACTTCTGTTCTTTGAGGCAAATTAGAAATTTCTGTTTACCTCAGTTCTCCTCCCACCCTAAGTGATCACATGCAATTCAGCTTCAATATTCTCCCAGCCTTAATCAGAGGTTCTATGTCTGCTATTTTCCGTGTATTACCCTCTGGTACCCTAGGAAGAGCATCCCTGTCTTGAATGCCGGTTGACCTCTTATGGGCTGTATGTAAATCCCCTTTCTTCCTGTGTTTATGTTCCTTATCTCTTTCTCTCCCAAATAGTGAAAACTGAATTTATAGGGCTTATTCAAGGAGAAGGAGGAGAGGAGAAAGTAGAGGAGGAGAAGTCATGTATGAGGACATTACTTTGTTGCTAACATCAGGACGCATGTTCCATGGTTCAACAGTCTAATCTGTTGCTAAAACATAACATGGAAGCCGATGAAGGAAAATGACGATCTCTTATCAAATCAGACACCAGCCCCATAAGTGACTAATTGTCCCAGAAAAAACTTTAAAATGCCTGTCTCAAAACTATGATATTTAAGAAGTCTAATGTGGCACATAGTATGTATGTATCAAGAGAAAGCCTCGTTGGGTTGGATTTACATTTCTGGGAGCCTAAAATTTTACCATTTGGGGGAACTTCTTTTTTAAAGAAAAAGCTCAAAATTATAAACGACAACTTAGTCATGAGAACAAATATTTATTTAGAAAGGAGAATAGAAATTACAACAAATGATTAATTTTTTTAAAGCTGCCAAATATCACAAACATAAGCCACAATGTTCATATCAGCCAACCCTTTGTCACATCACCATAATACCTTTGGCCACATTTTCTCATATTTCATATGATGATAATTTTGAAATGTAATTATTTCTATAGATAATAATTAGTCTTCTAGAACTATAGATTCATATGATTTTATTATCAATAATTTAAGAAAAAAATTTTACCTTTAACACTACCAGTAACATCTCACACATTTGAGGAAATGCTTATTAAGAGTCTTTTACATCCATGCTATTATGAATGCCCTTACTATTTATAATACTGATATGGTTTTGGACCCTACAAACACAGGAATTCTGATAAATTCTCTCTTATTATCACCATCAAAAAATTCAGTCTTTGAAATACTTGTAGATGTAGGTGCCATATTATAATGAGAATATCTCTAGTAAGAGAGAAATTCTATTGTGACCAGACACTGAAGTGAATCTTCCATTTCCAATTTTACCTGTCTGTGGATGAGACGATTTTCCAAAAATAGCTTCTGGCTTCATTTTCTGGCTTCATGTTTCTCCTCCAGGACCAACATGTTTCCTGTGACATAGGACTCTCTGGTTGTCATGAAGCTGAGGAAGTTACTGTAATGAATGACAGTCCAGGAAAACCAGCAATACCTTACTATCCACAGAAGGACTGTGTGTCACATGAATACATGCCACTAAACCCAAATTAGCGCATGTGCAGCCAGACCTTCCCTTGGGCAGACCCTCAGAGTGCCTGCAGCCAGGTCCATACTACCTGACTTAAAGGGAAATATGACGGAGTAGACACTGGAACTCAAAGAAACAGTGGACTTAAGTAATCGTGGTCCAATTACCTCATGTTTGCAAATTTTCCACATTTATAGAACCTAAAAGGGGCCTGGGCAATTAAGTTTTCCAAAGCTTAGCTTCATCAACTTTAAGGTAATCTGAGTCTGAATACCAGCTGGCATTTTCCTGAGTGCTTGTGAAAGACTCAAAGTTAAGTTCTCTATAGAAATTGATTGATAATTTACCTAGTATTTAGAAACTATCCTTTGAGAAAGGGCATTATCAAAAGGCATTATCAACTTACTAATTAGGATCCTACAGCAAGGTAGAGACATCTTTCTGACAATATCAATTGATGGGAATGGCATAGAACAGACTACAAGAAAAATCCAAAAGAGTATTAAAGTATTCCCATGGATCTTCTGGTTCCTTACTGAGGAGAAATTGTACTTTACTATCAGGCACAAAATATCTTATTTGTAACTTGTTGAATACTTTGACAGAATTAGGAATATATATGTATATATATATATATGTACATATTATACATGTGTGTGTGTGTGTGTGTATATATATATATATATATATATATATATATATATATATATTTGACCTCTGCCTCCAGCTTCTGAGGCAGAGCTCACAAGACCCTAGTAATTTCTTGGGTGATGGAGGTGTTAGGAATGGCTTCCACAGAGCTCCCAAATCCCTCGCAATATCCTGGGCAAAGAAGCATCTGTTCTTCTAGTGGGTTCTTAGATGGCTTCAGGATGAGGACTGGTCACTAGAAAGGCCAGGCCAGGATAGAAAGCTTAGAACTTGAATCTCCATTCCTCATTCCTTGGATAGGGGATAAAGGTTGGAAATTGAGTTAATAATCAATCATGCTTAATTAATAAACCCTCCAGAAAATTCCCAAACTGCAGTGTGTAGACAGCTTCTAGCTTGGTGAATGCATCCAAAGTTGGAAGTGTGGTACATCCCACTCCCTGGGCACAGACACTCTGGGTGTGAAAGCTCCTGTGCTCAGGATGCTTCTGGACTTCACTGTATGTATCTCTTCACCAGGCTGTTCATTGTATCCTTTGCAATATCCTTTTTAATGTAAGCAAAGTGTATGCCTGAGTTCTGAGAGCTTTTTGAGCAAGTTCTTGAACTTGAGAAGATTGTGGGAACCCTTGATTTGTAGCCAAGGGGGGCAAGAAGTGTGAGTCCGCTAGGCACCCAATACTTGTGATTTGTATCTGCAATGAGGGAAGTCTTGGGGAACTAAGCCCTTAACCTGTGATGTCGGACTCACTCTAGGTAGGTACAGTCAGAACTGAATTAAAGTGTAGAACATCCGGTTGGAATCTACAAAGTTGGAGAATTCGTTGGTAATGTCAAGAAGTATTATAAGCAGAGAAACAACTTTCTTTTAAATATAACAATATGCTTTGAGATATCTATTTATCTTTCTATCTATTTATACATAAGGCTACCTTTGTATATAATGTTATAATAAATATCTTGGTCGCTCTCAAATTTTACTGTGGTATGTAAATCCCTCAGGCAGATGTCTGGGCTGTTTGGATACTACCTGACTAGTATAGTACAGATATTGGTGTCCAAGTTGGGATCTACCAGAATAACTAGTCTCCCTACAGAATTTTGTCTTAATAAGATTCATCTTCTAGGTACACCACAAGTAACACAAGAAGAAAATATTTCACGAATTGAAACCATTGCTTATATTATGAATTCATTATTTGAAATAACTAAAAAATGGGTATCTTTAGCTGAAGGCTTAGCTCTAAATATAGTGGCTCTTCAGGTGGTTCAGAGAAATTGGAGGAAATGAAGAAAATGTTGACAACAGATGCAGGAAACTAATGGGAGTCTCTGTGATTAAATTTAAATATGATTTAAAATGTTAATCATATGATCTATGAATATTGGTTATAAAACAAACTATTTTTCTATTTACGAAGGAGATATAGAAACACTGTAAATGGCTGTAGGAAAAGAAGGTTTTCTTATTAATAAAACTGTTAGAAGTAAAAATTATGAAGTCAAGATATGGACTCTACATATATCTATAAAAACAATAGAAGCATAAGCTGTGAGGACAGCAGTCCAGGGCATATCCCCTTGCTCCTCAAATACCTTCCCAAACTATTGAAGTATTCAGTCTTACTTTATATATTTACTTGTTTCTGATGTGTATAATTAAGAATTTGTAGGACAAATATAGGGCTGATAAACACAAAGAGGAGATTACCCAAGTTATTTTTCTTTGGGATTAAAACATCTAATCCTAAATAGAAAAAGTGCTTTCTATTTTGCAAGATTTCTTGAAAAGGACATTCTGAGCCTTGCTTAGAGAGAATTTCAATGCTTAAATTTTTTCGTAAAGATAAATGTGTGCATCTAACCACATTACAGTTACCTTGAATCTTGTTTTGTTCCTTCTATAAAAATTGAAGATCACCTTGTGTGTAATCCTCGGCACACTGACCATTCACACAGTTGTGCTAAACTCTCCAAGTTCTGTACTTTCTTTTCTGACCAGAAAAATTCTATTTGTTTTGATGTTTTCTCACATTAATTTTAATCCATTTTTATGACTCTTCTTTTACCTTAATTCACATTTAGTTGTACATCTCCGTTTAGATCACCTTATATAAAAAACATTATTGTTGTATCAGTCAGAAATATGTTTGACAGCAGGTAACAGAAACCCTCAACAAAGGAAAAGAATTTGCTTCTCTTGGGAAATAAAAGTGTGGTGCTAGCCAGTAAAGGACAGGTTGGTGGCATAATGGTGTTATTAAGACCCCGTTGCCCGTCCTTGCCCAGTCTTATCTTTCTGCGATCTTCAGCATGAGGCCTTCTTCAACAAGTTGTAACCTCATGGTCACAAGATGGCTGATGCTCCTCCAAGCTCATGTTCATGTCGCCTTGAAAGATACATCAAAGGATTAAAATTCTCTCATCAAGAGGTAGAATCAATTTCTTCGTACACTGAATGTCGGTTACCCTTGTGAGTTGCCATGATAAACAGAATGAAGGAATTAAAGGTATTCCAACCTCAAGAAGAACTTCATGCTGTGGAAACTTGCCCTGATGTCTGCTAGAGGATTGAGACCCTGAGGAACAGAGCCTGGCTACTCCAGCTGAGGCTGCATTAGATGGGAGAGACTCAAGTGAGCCATATATGATGACTGACACTTGCATGAGCCAGCCAATTCTGCAAGGAATGTCCAGCTGAGCTCCACCTAAATCAGTGACATAATGAATCGTTCACTGAATAAACGATTGTTGAAGTGCCTAAGTCATGGAGCATTTTTATGCAGCAAAGAAAAAAACTAACACACATGAGCTCTTCAGTTATTCCATTCCCATCCCATGTACGCCTATAGCTCCCTTGACCTGGTTGACTGCATTTCTATTCTGGCTGAATGCTCACATTTCATTCTTCATCAATAGGAATTAAGTGGGGCCATTAACTTCTTTCTACTAAAGCCTTTCTAATAGTTTTGGACAAGATAACAATGAGCCCACATGGCTTTCTCTTGTGCATGTCCTACATATATTGCTACAAGTTTGACTCAGATTAGTTCTGGGGAAGCAGGTAGCATAGGCATCCCTTTTTTGCTATTAGATGCTGCTGTGGGTGAAAGATGCCAATGTAACATAACCCCAAAACTTCAAAGGATTATTATCAAAATCTCAGAAACATCTTAAATTCCTTCTCTGTTGACTTGAGATAGAGGGCATGTTCCCCTCCTACCGCTTTGTGAGTGGGTGGAATTCACAGTACACTAACTGCCTCTAAAAGTCCCTCTACAACTTGCAGTAATCCAGCCTTTGATTGCCTCCTGGGGGGGCTGTTAAAATCTTAACTTATTTTTTAATACATCCCTTGCAATCTCACATCATGGCCTCTCACCTCAGGTAGGAATATGACACCCATTTCTACTTTATCAACCTATACGCTGAGATAAAGCAATCCACACACATAGATTAGTAAATTTGCCATCAAATTACTAGGGTCATTTTGGGCTGCAGATGGGGAGGAGGTAGAAAGGGGAGAAATTTAAGCAACTGCTTTCCAAGACTCAGAATTTAACAGAAAGTATGTCTTATCTAAGCTCAAATTTTAATCACAAAACTTTCAATTCCCTTGAACAGCATCCTTATCACTTGGGATTCAAAGCTACCTGAAGGACTATAAACATCATGTAATGAATGCTAGTGAGGAGGTGTCAAAATGTGGAGAGGACTCCTGGTGGGTGCTGCAGGAAGCAGCTGCCCTACAATGTCTGTTCTTATTTAACATCTCCATTCATAAGCCAGAATAGGGGACAGACAGCATACTGATGAAATTCACAGATGGTACTCATTTGGGAGATATTATGAATACCAGGGATATCAGGGAAACGATACAAAAGGACCCAGAGAAGGAATAACAATGAGACTTGACTTTGAAAATGCAAAGCAATGTGTCTGAGTACAAAAAAAGAAAATCTTCAACATTTAAATAGAGGGGAGAAAACTGGAAGTCAATGTTGAAAGTGACTCAAGTTGGATAATGGAGTTAGATTTAAAAATGGGACTTTTAAAAATACAGAAGTGAATTTACTGGTCTATTTCTTAATTTTCCCTGATCTCTGAAAGCTGAATTAGATGTCCTTCTTTATGCACTCCCTCATCCTTACCTTGGCACATTGTTCTTATAAATTACTCTTTGATTTCTCTGTCCTTTCCTATCAGATGCTCAGCTTCTTGAACACAGGGACTCTGATGCACTTATTACTGTAAACCTGGAGCCAGGCTCTGTGACGGGCACATAGTAGGCATCAGATGAATACATTCTGAAGGTAAAAATGAATTATTCATAATAGCATTTCTATTTGTTTAGGATATGATGGTGAAGTTATCAGGTAACACTGATTTCAGGGTTCTACAAGTAAAGATAGAGGGAAGGAGAATTATGGAGAAATGGTGCTGTGGTTTGGACCTTGACTGACCCTCTAAGGCCCACAGATTAAAGGTTTGATCTTTGAGAGGCTGGGCCAAATGGGAAGTCTTTAGATCTTTGGATGCATGACCTTGAAGGAGATTGTTATGGATGTGAGGTATCTCCCAAAAGCTCACATGAGACAGTGCAAGAAGGTTCAGCGGAGAAATGATTGGATTGTAAGAGTCTTAACGCAATCAGTGAATTGATCCCTGATAGGATTAACTGAAGTGGTAGGGTGTGGCTAGAGGAAGTGGTTAATTGGGGACAGGACTATGGGTTATATATTCTGTATCTTGAGAGTGGAGTCTCTGCTTCCTGAAGATGTGAGCTGCTTCCCTCAGCCACCCTCTCCCGCCATGATGTTCTGCTTCACCTCAAGCCCTGAGGAATGGAGCCAGCCTTCTATGGACTAAGACCTCTGAAAATGTGAGCCTTCAAATAAACTTTTCCACCTTACAGTTGTTCTGGTCAGATCCTTTAGTCACAGCAGCGAAAAAGCTGACTAAAACAGAGATTGTGGGACTCTAGGCCTTCCTCCCTCTTTTGTGCTTCTGAGTCCTGAAGTGAGGGATTTTGTCTGCCACATGACAGTCGACGATGGGCTGCCTTACCACAGGCGCAGAAGAAATCAGCCAGTCCTGTGGACTGGAATCTCTAAAACCATGAGTCAAAATAAACCTTTTCTCTTCATAAGTCAATGCTCTCAAGTATAGATATGTTGGTTACAGTTGAGGGAAAGCTGACTAATACCACTGGTATTAGTGGTAATAATAAGGTGGTAATAATAATAATACCACCTTTTCTTTTATAGATCTTTTCCAATTATTATTTGAAGAGAAAAAGACCTTAACCCTTGTATCCACATGGGACAAAGGGATAAATCATTGGGAATAAAGCATTGAGAATTGTAAACGCTCTCTCTGATCTGTAGAAGATATTTTTGTTGGTTTGAGCATTATGTTAGACATGCAAGTCACGTTAGCATAGCCCATGACAAGACAAAGGAGAATGTGAGAGTTTATAATAACTGTTCTCTGAGTATGGTTTAGGAACCTCTGCCTTACGCCCAGAACTTTCTTAGGGAGCACACAAGGTCAACAATCTTCATAATTAAATACTAAGATGTAATAAGCCTCTTTGCTCTCCTTCTCTCTTGAGTGTACAGTGGGACTGTCCAGAGGCTCAACAACATGTGGAGATATCACCCAGCGACTAATGGAATGTTTGCCAGTGTGATTTTGTGTTTCCAATATTTTGCAGCTTGAATTACTAATACATCAAATATTCATAGCAATGACATACACAAACAAAAGGTTTGGGGGATCCTTGCTAATTTTTAAGAATGTAAAACATTCCTGAAGCCCCCCCCCCCCAAAAAAAGGACTGTTGTCAATTTTAGATTTTGGAATCAAACAAATATAAATTAAAATCCTCATCTCAGTGATTTCTCAGTTATTGACTTTTTCTAAGCCTCTGTGTCCTGGGCAGCAGAGTGATATTTACCTTGTGGAGCTGTTGTGAAGATTCAATAAGAAAACATAAGCAAAGAACAGAGCTCAGAGCCAACTATGCAGTCAAGTCTCACTGAGTGGTTTATCATCGTTGTAAGGGAATGATGACACGTGGTGACTTCCAAGAACATTTTTATGACCCTCTGGAAAACAGGTTTCCTTTGCAGTACCCCATTCATCCTCCAAGGAGAGTAGAGGTATGAAGGGGAGAGGGCAGAGCCCTCCTGCCTCCTCCTGGAGATCAATGAGAAATTGATGATTTTGCTGCTCTAGACTCCTGGAGGGCTCGGGTTCATTAATTTCAAACCCATAGCTAGTAGCTCCTGCGTGTAGATCAGAACATGAAACAGATGATGCCTCCCCTCTGCTGGCTAGAGCAGGAAAGGTTATCAATTTCAAGCAGGAGGAGCAAAGGGCCCTCTGCTCCTTAGCAGTGGCCTTCACTGAGATAAATCCCTGCTGCAGACACAAGTCCCAGGTGTCTAGACACGCTCTCTTTCCTTCCTTGGAAAGAGCTGGTTCCTAAGGACTGCTGCATTCAAAATAATAATCTAATGTCTCCTCTTATCCATAGTTTTGCTTTCTGCTCTTTTAGGTATCCATGGTCCAAAAATATCCAGAGAAAATTCCAGAAACAATTTATGTTTTAAATTGTTCATTGCTTTGAGTAGCCAAATGAAATCTCACACTTATCCTGTTCTGTCAAGCCGGGCATGAGAATAATCTCTGCCCATGATGTACAGCACCTGTCTGTTAGCCACTTAAAACTGTCTCAGTTTTCAAATTGACTGTTGTGGATCCACAGTGCTAGTGTATAGGGTTCAGTACCATCTGAACTTCTAGGCATCCATTGGGGGATACATCTTGAAATGTATCCTTGAGGATGTGGGGGTGTGTTGTATTAATGAAAATACTTTCAATCATAAGGATTACCAGGTTTACATTTCTCTAACACTGTCTAATTAGCAATTCCACATGTGTAGATCTGTAACATCAGAGCTAGAAAGATCTTGGTGATTATCTGAACTAAGCCTCTAATGTAGACACAGTATGAAGAAAAGGAGACCCAGATAAATTCAAGTGGCTTTCCTGAGAATAATGAGAAAACCATATTCTTATTAAAACTTGTGATGACTTGATGAAATTCATTTGTTATTGAAGCACAACCTAGTCTGTCCTGACTAGTGAAGGAGTTAACTGCCTAACTGGTAATCAAGATGATAAGAGTTGCCATCTATTAAGTTCATAATAGCAACCTTATGAGATAAGGGCAAGAGAGACTTTCATCAACCTCCAGCCCTTTCAAAGGGTGCTAATCCCATTTGCAAGGGTGGAGTCCTCTGAATTTAACCATATCCTAAGTTTTGCTGCATCCAGTGAAGAAACCCAACAAACATTCCCCGGTGATTGAGGTCAACAAGAACAGTGATGCCATGGTAGTATTTACTCCATGATATAATGTAATACAAATAGCATTTCTCCTCTATGGTTTTCCTCCCCCCAAATCCATAATCCCAGTCTAATCATAAGAAATCTTTCTTAAAGCTCAGTCTGCAAGATGAGAGAACCGAGACTTAGGTTCCAGTATTTTCCCAGAGTTTTCATCTGAATAAAAAGCACATCTGGGATTCAAGTCCAGGTCTGCAGAATGACCCATGTTGTCGTGGGTCTCCACTTCTCAGAAAAAACACACACATGTGAGTTTATGCATTAACTTTATTAAACAATCATACATGCAGTTTTCATATAAATGCAGATGTGTTCCACATTGAGATCAGGATGGAAGGGGTAATTAGGGTAAGAGCTAAAGCAGTGGGCAACTGGAGGGCACTGGGTATCAAGGAAATTTTACTCTAGTTCCCTCATATATGATCTTGTAAAAGATACAATATTCTTTGATCTCCAAAAGATTTTGATCTCCTGTCAAGCCTGGCTTGTGGGTGTCCACTTCCACAGATCTTTTTATGTAGCATCCCAGATCCTCCAGTCTTGTGTCTTCCAGTTCATTAGTCAAGCATGCAGTCATCTGTACTGCCCAGCAGGCAATGCATTTTTATATCATAGGCACATCTCCTCCATATCAAATGTGTGGCTAAGTGTAGCCTACCACCCACATCTCTTCCCCTTAAGGAGTGCTCCAGGCTTACCCTGGTATGGCTGCCATTCAATAGTAATTCCATTTCTTCATGCACCAATATGTCCTTATGACACATCTGAGAACAGTGTCTGCCCTCAGCAGCAGGAGGGATGGGGGCCTTGCTGAGTAAGTCCAGTGCTTTCCAAGACAGCTGGTAATGCTGGTAGATGAAGTAGTGGCATCTATGGCCATGAAGACTGTGGTTGCATCTGGGATGACAGGTGAAGTTAAGGGAATGTCAACAGGTACATCAACTGGTTTTGTTGTTGTTGAGGTGCTGGGACTTAAACCCAGGGCCTCGTGTATACCTGGCAAGCACTCTACCACTGAGCTATATCTCCAGTCCCAAAAATGAGTTTTATACTCACTGAGGGGAGCCCTTCAGTGCTTCATGCCTCAGTCATCAGCTCTGCCTGAGGGAGAACCATGTTTTACAAAATTATTTGAATAAGTCCTACTCAGAAATCTGTGGAATGTGTTTTGGAATGCACCATTTGTATGTGTATTTTTGTTTCATGAGTACTGAACAAGTTTGAATTATATAGATGAATTTGTAATGTCTACCTAATACTGTGAAAGATCTTTTTTGTTCTTATCTCCTAATTGTGGTACTTAGAGCATTGGGGAAACATTTGTGGATATGTTTTTTTTTTTTTTTCCAATGCATTTCTCTCCTTCTTATAAACCCTGGAAGTTGAGTAACTTATTTAACCTTTTGAGCCTCCGCCTCCTCATTTCTATGGTGTGGATGATAATAGCTATCTACCTTATAAGGTTTTTATTATGAACTTAATAGATGGCAACCCTTATCATCTCAATTACCAGTTAGGCAGTTAACTCCTAGTGAGTCAGGACAGACTAGGTTGTGCTGCAATAACAAATGAATTTCAAAATCACATGATTTAACAAAGATTTGTTTTTCACATATACTCCATGCTGACTATGAGTTATTGAAGGTCAATGCTCAATAACGCAGGCTGTCCCCATCAGACAATAACTGAACCATCTGGGACATGTGGCCTCAGTCATCTCAGCAAAAGAAGGGAATGCTAAAGAGTCTTGCACTAGCAATTAACACATTTGGCCAAGAAATGATCTCTGTCACTTGAAACCACAATCCTGTGGCTAGAGCTACTACTAGAGCTATACTCATGGACTCACCTAACTGCATAGTTCTGAATAGAGAGGAAGCCCAATGAATATTTGTTAAATTAATAAGTGAAGGAATAATCCAATAAATAAGAAAAAAAATTATATACAACATTGTTTCTATATGTCCCAAACCGTGATTTACACTTATTTTTCTTGTTTAATGACTAAATGGACACAACCAGGTATGCCATTGGCTGTGGGTATTGAATCAGATAGACTTTCGTAGTATTTGATTTTAATAAAATTTTAAACCATTCTTTTCTCTTCCTTGGCAGCATCAGTTTTGAGGAGATAGCTAAAAGCCCTGAAGTCCTGCATTCAGTTTGCCTCATTTAAAAACCATTCAAAGGAATTTGACAACGGCATTAGGTGTCTCCATCACGGCTTCACGGATCAGTTAATGTGAGCTCGCTTTCAAGTCCAAATCTAAAAGTCCAGGTGCATCTTAACTCTGAACCCTTTGAAGTTTACCCATCCTCATTTAATGTGATAATGTAATCTATATGTTCAGAACCATTTATGGGGCAAGAGAGGGAAAATGGTACACAGAAGCAGAGATGAACTGCTCTCAGGGGCAAAATCCATCTCGCACATGCATTTATCTTGGGCGGACACTGTTGTTTAAACTAAAAATAATCACAGCCAGTTCTGTGACATTAACCTGTTTAGTTACTCCTGCATAAAGCCAGGAATGAAAATGAGGGCAAAGGTCAGCAGAGACTCTAAGGATTATTTTATTTCTATGCTAACACCGTTTCATTCTGCCTGTAGGAAAATGGTGCCTATGTGTCGGAAGAGCACGCTGAATTCTCAGGTTATAATTAATATACTTGGGCTGTTGTTACATATAAAAGATTAGAATTCTGAATACTCTGCTTACCCTAACAATGCAGCCGGATTACCACTTAATGCTCAGAAAAGACTCTGCCGTTACTGCGTGCTCAATAGCATTATTCAGAAGGACTGCCTGCTTATTTTATTTTCCTTGTCCTTTTGCATATTCTAAACAGGTAAAAATGTAAACATATTAATAGGCTTAATATCCCCCTCCACCCCAGATGCATGTGAATAATAACATCTATCATGGAAGAAGACAAAAGAGAAGAAAACTCATTCAGAAAAAATAAAGGGGGAAGGAAAAAGCGTTGAGTAGGGGTGGGGGTGGGAAGAAGCTGAAAAATAGAATTTGCATAATGAGCAAAGGAAAAAAAGGTTAGAGCCTTTTATTTGTAAGCTGGTTCTTCTTGAGAATGCCTCAAGGATTAGAATAGACATTCGTCATATCCATACCAAATATGAGGACAGTAGCCTTAGGATATTCTTCCTTTTATTCCTCAAGAAACAAGCAATTATTTCTTATCTACAGGAGAAATCATTAGAGGTGGGGGGGAGCACACAGAAACAAAATAAAATAAGATAAAATGATCCCCCAAACCCTAAAGAAGCAGTGCCTTCCACATCCAACATGGAGAACCGGTGTTTGTTATTGCAAAGCAATGCTGTCAGGTAGACTTAAAACCTTTTGAATTCTTTCTTACCTAGTCCCCCCCTTCAAATAAACAGCAGCTGCCTATAACAAAATAACAGTTATCAAACCTACACAAATTGGAAGTTGTCTGCACAGCAGCTGATCTGTTCAGGCTGACAGCCACCGAAAAAATGAAGCTAAGACATCTCACGTAGTTATCTTCTGGGAGGTGAGCGGCTCCGGAATTTCCCTGTCCTCTCACAGTGGTATGTGTATGACCACTGTGGCTTTAATATTGGGTCAGGGACCCATTTCTTAGCTTCTCTGATGGATTCAAATGTCCCTTTTGTGTTCTGATGGTAGTGTGCACCTCTCTCCTTGTAACACTAACCACTGGGATTCTACATGTAAATAGATAATTATTTTAGGAATGCCTTCTCTACCCATTTGGCTCACTGAGGATAGGGGACATGCCACTTCTTGGTTCACCATTATGTCCTCATCTCTTATCAAAGGTCCAGGTACATGGGAGACATAACAATCAATATGTGTTAAAAGGATGGATTAAGGAAAGCAGACAAGACTATCAATTAGTAACTGAACATCTGGGACTCTGACTTCCTATGTCGTCCCGGTCGGCTCCTTTGCTTTTGTTACCAAATCTGTGTTTATGAACTCTTTACCCAGGGATTCTGACTTGGTGATATTTTTTCTTACATAAGTAAATTTTATTTTTATAGTTGCTTTAGACCTACAGAAAAATTGTAAATACTCATACTCTGAGCCCAGTTCTCTGTTATTAATACCTCATGTTTGTGTTTGTTACAATTAATAAATCAATATTGACATATTATGATTAACTCGTCTATACTTTGTTCAGATTTCTGCTATTTTACCTAATGTCACTTTTCTGTTTCAGGATTCCATTCCAGACACCAAATCACATTTGATCATTGTATCTCTTTAGACTCTTCTTGGCTGTGACAATTTGTCAGGCTATCTTTGTCTTTGATGACTGTGACAGTTTTAAGGAGTACTGGTTAGATATTTTATAGAATATCCCTCTGTTGGGCTTTATGAAACATTTCTTATGATTAGATTGGGGTTATGGATTTTTGGGGAGGAAAATCATAGAGGAGAAATGCTATTTGTATTACATCACATCATGGAGTAAATGTTGCCATAACATCACTGTTCTTGTTGACCTCAATCACCTGACTCAAGGAATGTTTGTTGGGTTTCTTCACTATATGCAGCCAAACTTATGATACAGTTAAATCCAGAGGGCTCCACCCTGGTGAATGAGATTAGCACCCTTTGAAAGGGATAGAGGTTGCTGAAAGCACTCTCTTGCCCTTACCTGTTTGGCTATGTGAGAATATAGTAATAAGGTGCCATCTTGGAAGCAGAGAGTAACTTTCATCAGATACCAACATTGGCACATGGATCTTGGACTTCCCAGCCTCCGGAACTGTAGGGAAAACATTTCTGTTGTTTATTAACTACCCAGTCTGAGGTTTTTTGTTTGTTTTTAATTAGAGAACAAATGGGCTAAGGCAGTATCCTTTACATTTTTATTGGAGAATGATATTAAAAACCAAGATCAGGACACTACTGGAGTGTTACTGCCCTAAAGCCCTCTCGGCAAAGATCAGGAAGTGTCAGTGTATATTGATTCACAGATATACATGTATCTGTATCTATATTTCTATAGGCAAACATTTGTGTATATAAAGCTAAATGAAAGTTTGTACTGATATCTATAATTCAAATCTACTACATCAATCATTCTAGCCTCTCCCTGCTTTTATGTAAATGCCTACTCTAATAGTGAGAAATCTGGCTCCTGCCATCTGCCATCCACTTACTGAATTGTTCAATTTTAGCACACATGTATAGCAGTACTAGAAATTTTAACACATAACCCCTGTGGGATACAACTTCACCAGCTATAATACATGCTTAAGCATAGATCCTTTTGCCTTTAGTTATAGACTCCAGTCATTTAGTGTCATGTTGTTCATTTGTTGACTTTTTCTTCTTTTAATGAATGAGCTTAATGCAATGAACATTCCTCTTAGCACTGCCTTCATGAAGTCCCAGAGATTTTGATATGCTGTATCAGAGTTCTAAGAGTTCATTTACCTCTAAGAATTTTTTGTATCTCCTCCCTGATGTCTTCTGTTATCCATGTGTCATTCAGGAGCATATTATTTAGTCTCCAGGTGTTGGAGTAGCTTCTATTTTTTATTTTATCATTAATTTCTAATTACATTCCATTATGGTTCAATAGAACGCAGGGTATTATCTCTACTTTTTTGTATTTACTAAGTCTTGCTTTGTGGCATAACATATGGTCTATTTTAGAGAAGTATAACCTATGTGCTATTGAGAAAAAAGTGTATGCACTTGTTGATAGATGGAATACTCTATATATGTCTGTTAAGTCTAAATTATTGATTGTTTTATTGAGTTCTATAGTTTCTTTGCTTAGTTTTTGTTTGGATCTGTTCGGTGGTGACAGAGGTGTGTTGAAGTCACCCAGTATTATTGTGTTGTGGTTTATTGGATTCTTGTAGTTGAGAAGGGTTTGTTTCATTGGGCACCATTTAGTGCTTTAAGGGATTCGCGCCATGTGGGTCCACTTGACGAGTTGGGGGTCCTGAGAGACGGAGAAAGAAGAGGTCTCTGGGGAAGACGAAATGGAGTCTCCCAGGATGGTGATGGTCCGCGGAGTCACTCACCCAGACCCTGGGGTATAGGTAAGAAACTGCTCTGCCCCAGTAAGACTCAGAAACACCAGAGCGAGAAGCAGAAACACCGTTTATTCCAGAAAGTGCAGAAACTTATATACACTCCTGGACCAATCAGGTCCAAAGGTTACAAACAAAGGGATGCTCTCTGTTAAGAGCAGTCTATTAGCATAGAATGGGGAAAGATGGGAGGGAGGGGTTGAAGGTATTAGAGAGTGCTCCTACAGATATACATAGATGCCCCATTGTTTGGGGCATAGATATTTATGATTGTTCTGTCTTATTGATGTATGATTCCCTTGAATAGTATGAAATGTCCTTCTTTGTCCCTTTTTACTAACTTCAGTTTGAAGTCCACTTTATCTAATATGAGGATGGAAACCCATGCTTATTTACATGGTCCATGTGAGTGATACTTTCTTTTCTTACCCTTTCAACTTCAGTCTGTGGATGTCTTTTCCTGTGAGATGAGTCTCTTGAAGGCAGCATATTGTTGGGTCTTTTTTTTTAATCCAATCTGTCAGTCTATGTCTTTTTTTTTTTAATATTTATTTTTTAGTTGTAGGTGGACACAATAGCTTTATTTTTATTTTTATGTGGTGCTGAGGATCGAACCCAGTGCCTCCCGCATGCTAGGTGAGCATGCTGACACTGCGCCATAACCCCAGCCCCAGTCTATGTCTTTTGATTGATGAATTTAGGCCATTCACATTCAGGGTTCTTATTGAAATATAATTTGTATTCTCGGTCATTTTGGTTTATTTTTGGTTTTTAACTTGACCTTGTTTCTCCTTTGATTGGCCTTTCCTTTAGTGTAATTCCTCTCTTTGTATATTTTCATCATTGGCTTTCATTTCCTCCTTATGAAATATTTTGCTGAGAATGTTCTCTAGTGCAGACTTTCTCTCTGTAAGTTCTTTTAACTTTCGTTTATCTTGGAAGGTTTCTATTTTGTCATCAAATCTGAAGCTTAATTTTGCTGGATATAAGATTCTTAGTTGGCATCCATTTTCTTTCAGAGCTTGGTATGTGTTCTTCCAGGATCTCCTGGCTTTGAGGGTTTGGGTTGAAAAATCTGCCGAGATCTACATTGGTCTTTCCCTATATATATCTGATTCCTCTCTCTTGTGGCCCTTAAGATTCTATCCTTATTGTGTATACTAAGCATTTTCATTATAATGTGTTTGGTGTAGATCTGTTGTAATTTTGTACATGTGGTGTCCCATAAGCCTCTTGTATTTGATTTTCTAATTCATTCTTCATGTTTGGAAAATTTTCTGATATTATTTCATTGAAGAGTTTGTGCATTCCTTTGGTTTGAAACTCTGTGCCTTCTTCTATCCTGATAAATCTTAGATTTGGTCTTTTGATGCTATCCCATAATTCTTGGATGTTACATCCTATCATCTTTGCTATGTGGTCAACTTTATTTTCAATATTATATATTTTGTCTTCATTATCTGAGGTTCTGTCTTCTAAGTGATCTAGTCTGTTGGTGATGTGGTCTATTGAGTTTTTATTTTTGTTTATTGTTTCCTTCATTTCAAGGATTTCTGATTGGTGTCCCCCCCCCCCAGGATCTCTATCTCTTTCTTGAAGTAGTCTTTTGCTACCTCTATTTGCTCCCTTATCTCTCTGTTGGTGTGATCAATGGTTGCCTGTATTTGCTCACTTAGGTCATTCTTTTATTTGAGATCATTTTAATTATGTACATTCTGAACTCCTTCTCTGACATTTCATCAACTGCATTATCAATGGATTCAATTATTATAGTATCTTGGTTTGTCTGAGGCACTTTCTTCCCTTGTTTTTTCATGTTGATTATGTGTCTTCTTTTCTTGCAGTATGGATCTGAGTATTGCAGTTTCTACCCTATAATCTTATAGTGACTCTGCAAATTACCTGTACCTCACCTTAATGCTTGCTTCCAGTCTCCGGAAGGTGTCCCCAGATGGGTGGTACTGCAACTAAAGATGGTGGCAGCAATAGCAGAGGTAACTCACAATAGTAGTGAGTATGGTCCAAAATGGACTTTCGGAGATGGGGCTGAAATGGTGTGACTTACAATGGCTTTGGGCTGCCTGTTCAGAGATGCAGTGCTGTGGTCTGCCATGCTGCAGCAGGCAGCTGCCCCCAGGACCTGTCTATTGTCCCAAGGTGGAGGCTACTACATGGGGAGGGCTATGTGATGGCTGCAGTGTCCAAAGATGGATGAGAGCTGGGGAGTGACATGTTTGTAAATGGGAAGCCACAGTGTGGATCTCCACTCTGTGCAGGGGTAGCCTTGGGCCTGGATCTGGGTTCTGGCATGGGTCAATGGATCAGCTAGCTCATTTATTTTTATTGCTGGATAATATTCCAGTGTATGGCATACCACAGTTTATTTATTTATTATTGGTATTATTTGTACTGTTCACTTATTTATTATTAGAACAAAGACATTCTAATTCCCTCAATTTTTTGGCATTATAAATACAAGAATGTTGGCATATATATTCCTGTGCAGGTATATATGTGGACAGTAGTTTTGAAATCAGTTGATTGAATACCTAGGAGAGCAATTGCTGCATAATATCTCCAGTAAATTTTTATAATTACTGACAAAATATCACTGAAGAGTCAGCTGGTAATATATTTTATAAAACAATATTTACCAAGTACTGATGGTGTCCAAAAGTTTTTCAATAGGCATTTTTATATCCTTTATTTATTCTTTCTGAAAATATTGAATATCTAGTATTATGACTAACTCTCCTAGGAACTGTGAGTTCACCTGTCAACAAAACAACAAAAGATTCTTTCTTTAAGGAGTTTTTATTTTAGTTAGGTAAAATATATCATAAATAAAAGAATAAGTAAACACATAAATTCTCATGTAAAGGTGAGTGCTTATAAAAACTGGCAGGGTAGGGTGGACTGAGAGTATCAAGAGGAGTGCACATTATGTCTGATGGATTAGAAAAGGCTTTTCAGAGAAGGTGATATTTTCCCAGACTGATGTGAAGAAGTGGGTCAGGAACAGGTAATGGTACATACAAAGGCCCCAAGGCAGTCAAACCTGGCATGTTCAGGTTCTAGAACAAGCAAGAAGGTCTGCGTGAATAGAGCCAATTAGAGAGGGAAGAAAATGTGAAGCAATGAGATGGGAGAGAAAGAAGTTTGGGGGGCAGATTATGAAGAGTCTTAGACCATGGTGAGAACCTTCCATTTACTCTGATAAGAATGGAAGTCACTAGAAGTTTGAGCAAAGTGGAAAAATTATCCGCTCAACATATCCAATGGCTCTCCTTTTCCATTCAGAGTACAAGCCACGCACTCACAGGTGAATTTATGCTAGAGAAACTCACTGGGAAATGGCAAACATAGCAGGATGCCAACAATGTCACTTTAAAGGTGACGTTGAGCAAAGGGCATCTAATCCTGCAGGTGTAATGCCACAAGACAGTTATAAAATGTTTTACACTTTTTTAAATGTATCCTGTATATTCTCTTTCATTCTGTGCATTAGTCAAGGAAGACAAAGTCCTCTGTTACATTTGAGGAAACCAAGTCAATAATTTCAAAGTGGTAGCCAACAGCAACATTTAATGAACCACAAAATTACTAAGTACTGAACGTTTCTTTAGGAATATCTATTCATGGCTCAATCCATTTAGTCTCTCTCCAAAATCCATGACTTGTGCTATTGTTTTAGTCAGTGTTTTTTGCAGCAGTGAACAAAATACCTGACTAGAGGAAGAATAATGTATTTGGTGCTCACAGTTTCAGAGGTCTCAGTCCATAGGTGGCTGGCTCCATTGCTTTGGGCCCAAAGTGAGGCAGAACATCATGGTGGAAGAGGAAAGCAGCTCAGGACAGGGCATCAAAAAGCAGAGAGTGTTCTGATAACCAGGGACAAAATATATGCCTCAAAGGCACTCACCCAGTGACGGAGCTCCTCCAGCCATACCCTAACTGCTTACGATTACCATCCAGTTAATCCCTAGTAAGGGATTAATGCACTGAAAAGGTTAAGGCTCTCATAACCCAATCATTTCACCTGTACAATACATATTCTTATATTGTCTCACACATGAGCTTTGGGGAAACACCTCGTATCTAAACCATAAGAGCCATTTTACAGATGAGGAAATCAAGACATACAGAGACAACACTTTGTGTTCAAAATCACAGAGCTAAAAAGTGGAAGAGAAGGAATTTACACAAAGTGTTTGGCACCAAAGGCCTAATTCTCAAAGGCACTTGATTGATTTGAGGTCACACAGTTTGCAGGCCAAAGACTTGATTCTCTGTGTTCTTTCTCTGCCAGAACAACAAATATTTGGTTCATTCATGTTGATTCCAGATACCTTCCTGGGGAGATTGCCCCCACTTCTCTGAGTTTTCTTTCTTTTTTTTTTTTTGGATAACCAGTTGGACCCCTAATTTCAGGGATAATTATATGACCCATCTCTGGCCAGGTGGAACAATTGTCTCAGGCATGGACTTGGGACCTACATTATTGAATGAATATTAATTTTGGATTATTATTGGGAAGAGAGGATCTTTATTTCCACTGAATTTATTGGTGGGGATATGCTGGCACCCATATGGTCACCAATTGGAGAAGGAGAACCTCACAGTGACAAAGCCACCTGTCAAGTGAGAGATGAAGCATAGCCAAGAGCCACTGAGATTGTCTGGGTCTCTGAGTCCTCCTCGGCCTCAATCTAGCTTCTCTTGAGCTTTCCTATTAGTTGAGTTAATAGATTCCTCATTTTTGCATGAACCAGAACAATTTGGGTTTCTTTCACTCGTCTCAAGAATTCTAATACAAGGCATTATGGAGTAAACCATACAACACAGTCATAGATGAAGCTTAATGTTTCAAATCTTAAATTCAGACCCCCCTGGTTGGCTGGTACATGTGGGTGAAGACACACTGAGGGGAAAGGAGCCCTCACCTAGAATTAGGAGTCCTGGATCCAAATTCCAGCCCTAGCAGGGATCTTTGAGTATTCTAAGTATTGAGTACTTTGAGTATTCTAAGAAATGAATGTGATGACATACATGAAAGCACTTACCAGAATACCTGATCAGAACTCAATAAACATCAGTTGTACTTTAGCTTGCACTGGGCCAAGATCAGCGCATATACTTTATGGTTTCCTGAATTTCACAATCAACAGTTTCAGCATCCATTAACTATACAAATGCTATATGCTAGACTTGATGTAGAGGGATTTATATGATATGAATGTATGTTTATTTCATCTATGAGGAATGAAATAGGCTCAGAGAGGTACAAAACTTAATCTACAGACAATTAGCATGTTAGTGGCGAGTGAGGATTTGAATCAGGGTCTGGTGATACTGGAAGCCCACATTATCTCTTCTGCATTGAGTTTTCTCCACAAATAAACTGGCCCACGTGCATCACACATAAAGATGATAAACTAAATATATCTTCTAGCTAAAGAACATATCTGAGGAGGTCAAATTGACCACTATTCAATTGAAAATCAGAAAAAGTTGAGAGAGTACAATATTCTATTCATTGACTTATTTATTTACTTACTTACTTTGGAGAAGATACTGGAACAACTATATCATCCTGGTTCAACCATTACTTCAGTAAAAATGAAGGAAAGGCTTTCCTCTACATAGTTTCTGTTTTCCTTCAAAAAAAGATGGGAGAAAAATCCATATCTTTTAATCAAACCCCCCTTTTATTCTGAATTAATCTTAATATTTAAAAAGATCTTCTCAATAATTAAAGTGGTCATTGTGGAAAGAGGCAGTGTGAGTTGAGGGTTTTGGGTTTGCCGTGATTCCAAGCCTAGGAGACCTGAAGTCTTAAATGAAGAAAATGGTAAAATATTGCTAAAGATTTCATTCCTTGTTGTTCACTCATCAATAATAGATACTTTCACTTAGGAAGGTACAGTGACTCATACATTATTTGCCTAGTGTGATTTTGGAGTCCAAAACACACCTAAAAGACAACTGCACTCTCATGTCCCCTCAGACCTCCCCTCTCACCCAAGTCCTGCTGTAGCTCCTCTGCTCTCTTAACTGGAACTGCAATTTCATGTCATTTCTCGTCCATTTCCCTGATTGCAACTATTTACTACATTCTCAAAGAAAGATAATTACAACTCGCTGGTTCTTAATGGTTAATTTATTTACATGCATGCCTGCTACAGAGTTATTTTATTCATCTCCTAAATGATGGCACAAAATCATTGAAAAATGATGGGCAATAAACATGGCTATTCTGCAGCAGCCCTCAGTGGAGAATAACCCCCACTGTCACGACCAACATTGGGTGACCCGTGTTCCATCACTGTTAAAACCTAGCCATAATGAAGGCAGGGAGGACATAAAACTCCTTTATTGCTACTTTGTTCTGACAATACTTTACACAACAACAGATTTTTTGAGTTAAAATAAAACCCATACCAAATTGGTATTTTTTGTCGGTAACTGAAGCAAAACCACATATATTTCCCTGTCTTTCTCTTTCTTTCTTTCTTTTTTTTCTCTCTTTCTCTTTTTCTTTCTTTCTTTCTTTCTTTCTTTCTTTCTTTCTTTCTTTCTTCTTTCTTTCTCTTTTTCTTTTTTTTAAAGAATGTCTTATTAGTTGAAAGAAAGGGTGAATTTCTGGAACTCTAACTGGTTCTCATTGTCTCTTCTGTTGCTGCTGGGGTGAGGCTATTCACATTAAGCTGAACAAATGCCACATTTGCATTTCCGATAAGTGCTAGCATTTTCTGCATTTCTTTGGCAATTCTCATTTCAGTGAGAACACCTGAAAAGTTACCTAAATTAGTCTATCAGGATTGCTCATCATCTTATCCAAATTGGAAGGGAAGAAAGCGGGGAGGGGGATTTTTCTCCAAATTATAAAATGTCTTGACTCAGCAGAAAGGACCTTGCCCTTTTTATTTAGGGATTAGAATAAGAATGAGGCAATAAGGTTGAAATGAGCAGAATGGGTGTTTTCTCTCCCTGACCAAAGAAACAGTAGAAAGGAGTTGGTGCCAACAGGCAGGGGGTATTAGCTCACATCCCAGAAAGCAGGAGACATTAATAAGTGTCCTCTCCCAACTAAATAGCATCCAATAGCTTTCTACTTCCTTCATTTAAGAAACACACACACACACACACACACACACACAATGTCTTTGCTAGCTCTAATTATTTTTTAAGGCAAAAAAAAAATCTACAATCATGCTGCCCTTTTCAAAAATCACATTATTATCTTATTACAAATAAGAACTAGACATTTTCCTTTGAGGAAGTTGCTGAAAGCCTGCCATGAAAGTACTGCTTGTCCTGCAATTACTGGAACTTCTAATGATGTTTAGTTTCCAAAAGATGGCAGAGAGGAAAAACCAAAAGGTAACTGAGCATTCCATCTCCAACCTCAGGGGATCCTTGCAGAAGAGAATCACCACTCTTAAATGTTCAAATTTATTTTTGTTAAAAGCTAAAGCAAAATGACTTTTGGAAACTAAGCAGCAAACGAATAGGAAATGGCTGTTTTAGCCTCTTTAGCTTTTTAGCATTCAAAATCAATATAAGGCAACTCTGGTTTCACTAAAATATAAGCACACATCTTTCTACTCTCAAGGAGTCTGAGAAGGAGCAGGACATTGGAATATCATGATTATGAAGGTCTCAAACATCCAAGGGAGCATATCATAAACCTTCCCATGGTTTCATCTAATGCCGGCGCCTGCACCAGCACAAAGTGAAACTAGGATTGGTGAGGGAGCTGCAGATAAGAATTACACACACACACACACACAAAGGACAAGGCAAGACTCAAGTCCTGTTTATTCCGCTGACTTGGGTATATATATCTTAGGATGCCCTCTCACCCGGAAGCGCCACAGGGTACAACCGGATGCACCGAAGTCTTACAAAGTGTTACTACTTTACTAATCTTGCGGTTTTACAGGAATGTGGAACTGCTACAAGAACACAGAACTATGTTCAAGCCACATGATTGAGAAACCTGATACTGTTGCACATTATGTACTGGGGGATCACCCAGGCCAGCTGTCTCCCACAATCTAAGTCTGACCTAAATGAAAGACTGGTTGTCTTTGGAACAATATGAAAAGATTAAGACAAGATATGCTTAGTCCAAGAAAGAATATTTCCATCAAGAAAAATTGTATATTAGCATTCCTATACAGAGGAAAAAATACTTCTGAAGGACAGAGAAGTAGAGGACAGAGGACGGAGGGACATTGCCTCTCCTAGGGCTCACTTGCCTGGCATTTTTTCCTCACCCATTCGTTACCCTTGTTCCTCCTTCAGAGGGAAAAGGAAGCTCCAAAATGACCTTTCTCACTTGGCAAAAGTAGTCAACTCCCACACGATTCACACACTCCAAGGCACAGATATGTCAGGCTCACGCACGATCGCATGCATATTACTTAGAGTTTATAAATCAGAATTACCTAATGGGGTGGCCCCCAAGAGTAAGTCCATGTCCTAATTCCAGGAAATTGTGAATCTTACCTTATTCCATAAAAAAGTCTTTGCAGTTATCACTAAGGTCCTGAAATAGGAATATTATGGATTCTCCAGGTGAGTCCTAAACCTAGCAACAAATATTCTTATGGAAGACACACAGAGAAGGTGATGTGAAGGTGGAGGCAGACACTGGAATGATGTAGTCATAAGCCAAAGAATACCAAAGAATGATGGTAGGCATTAGAGCACAGAAGAGGCAAGGAAGGATTCTCCCCTCAAACCTCTAGAGTAGCACTATCAACAACGTGGCTTCCAGAACCATGAGGGAATATGTTTCTGTTGTTTTAAACCACCCAGTTTCTGACAATGTGTTGCAGCAGCCCTAGGAATCTAACATGCATAGGGAGATTGTAAAGCTCCCATGCCCAGGCCTCACTGTATAACAATTAAATGACACTTTCTGCAGGTAGAATCTGGGCATCAATAATTGTTACAGCTCTCCCAGGAGACTCAATGGACACAAAAACTGAGAACCACCCATGTAGGGTTTAGGCTATTGTACCTGCTTATTAGTTAAAATTGCTTCTACCCAGACAATAAGTCAACCCTGACTTGGGAAAGTTCTTTCTTTGCTAGTTTATCACTATGACTTTTCTGATAGGCGAGCGAGCGACTGGTTGTCTGGCTCACCACCATGGCCCACTTAATACAATCATATTGTAATGAAAATAGCAATAAGTGCTACTACCTAATGAGTGCCTACTAGGTACAAACACTGGATATAAAATGATAATAAGGCAAACTTGGTCCTCTCTGTGGAACTTACAGCCTAGAAAGGGATATAAATATGGAAATTTAAATATGGAAATTGGCAATTAGAATGTGGAGAAAGTACAGGCACATAGGGAGGGGGTATGTGACCCAGAGTTGGCATAATGGAGAGTTCCAGGAAGAAATGACACCTCAGCTAGGACCAGAAAATAACTGCCAAAAGTAGATTTGCTAGGTAAAAGGCAGGAGACAGGCATCGCAGCCGAGGGAGTGGACAGGATGGATGAAGACACAGTAGGGGGTGGTAACCTAGGCCCAGCTGAGTCTGCATTCCCGCCAACTGCCCTAAACCTCCCACAAGCTCCTTTTGTCACCCAGCCACACCATTTATATATGCATTTTCTATGGCTTCTTTGGCACAAGTATAAAGGGCAATCATTGCAACAAAGACTATTTGGACTGTAAAGTCTAAAAAAAATATTTACCATCTGGCCATTTATAGAAAAAGTTTGTTGGCCCCTGCTCTAGAGCTAAAAACTAAGTTCACCATAAAGAGGCAACAGGGCCAAAGTTTTACATGCAAATGTGAGAGAACGGTGTCAGGGGAAGCTCAAAGAAGAACTGAGACAGAATCTGCAAAGCCTGTAAACCAGAATGCAAGGTTTGGTCTTCATATTAGTCAGGTTTTCCAGAAAAACAGAACCAATAGGAGATATATACATGCCTATATCACGTATGTCTCTACGTATGTTTATTATAAACTTATAATGAGGAATTGGCTCATGTGATTATGGAGGCTGAGAAGTTCCAAGATCTGCAGTCACCAAGCTAGAGGCCCAGGAGAGCTCATAGTATAGTTCCAGCACTGCCCTCCCCATCCTACTCTCTCTCTCAATTTTAAAAGTATACAATTTTCTGCATCTATTTAAATTGGATTTCAACCAACTGGAGATTTGTCAGTAAATGGGGTCACAATAAATAAAGCACTTCAAACTTTCTTGAAGCTGAAGTAGCAATTTCATCATCATTTTGATCAGAGGCAGGCTCTAAGCCTTTTTGATGAGTTTTGTGAAAACAAAATCCGTGTGGACTAGAATTTCTCAAACTTAGTTTCAGGTTAAAATTAAAGATAAACATTTACTGAGAGTTGATGTCTTGCAAAAAAAAAATTTTTTTAAGAAAAATCCTTTAAAAGTCTTCCATAACTTGAGCATGTTGGTATGTTTCCTGAAATTCAGACTTTTGAGCATTAATTCTCCCCAAGATCTCTTGATGGGATGGACCTGGAAAAAATTAACTTAGGAATAAAATTTAAGAAATAAAATTGGTTAACCTTTCAACATCAGCACATCAGGGTGGCAGATACTATGGCAGGTGTCGTATGTAATGGCTGAGGAGTCCTGATGAGATCTCAGCTAATGGTCACTTCTGTCACTGGCCCATCACTCAAATGGAAAGGAACAAGTGTCCTTGTTTCCACAATTTTACAGACTGAGTTTAAGCCCACTGTGTCAGGTACATTTAAAAAAAATTATAGCTTATTTTATCTAATTAACTTAACAATATGCCCAGTAAAAAATAAAATAAAAAAGGATAAGTCTACTGTTGTAGAAGGGATTTTGTGGGAATCCCTGTTTGGAATGAGGAACAGATATGGAAAAAGCTAGGTGATATAGATGAGCAAGAGTAGCAACAAGATGATTTGGAAATTCCCCTCCTGGTTGCCTTGGGGTGGAAACTGATGTGCTTGCTTCTTTGCTCTTATCCCTGGAGTTGAGGGCCATTTTTAAAAATTTTGTTACCCAGCCAATTAATAGGAGAAAGTATTTTTCATCTTTTCTGACACAAGAAATTGTAATGGTCTACACAGAAATGTTAACAGAAAATTCCATATGCATTATTTGAGGCCAGCCATGTCTGGAAAAGTACGACCACCTCTTACTAATGGTCCTTTTGTTACTAGTGCAAACTTAAGGGCTAAATAAACTTAATCACCGTACCATGTACTCACTAGAGTGGCAAACATACAAAATCTAATGTGTAAGAACTGAGTTCCTTGGTATAAATAACTGCAAAATAAAGACTGTTCTGAAACGAAAAATAAAGGGATTATTTGCTTCGGATTCTGCTAGATGGAAATATCATTTTCCCACTCTTGGTTTTTATAAAGAACAGAATTCTTCTCTGGCTTCTCCACCTTTAACACTGCAAAAGAATACCTAGGTAGGCTGCCTGCAAGAAACATGCCTTTGTCTTGATTTCATTGTTCCTGTAGGCATGGGGCAGAGAGAACATGATGCTGGCTCCAGCACTGGTATGACCAGCAAGTATGTCTCATTCTGTAGTTCAGTAGTCCTAAATCCACTTGGTTTCCAAACCTGACTAGTCACTCCATCTTAATCTCTGCCAGTATTTTATTTCTCTATTTCACATCTTCTCGAATTGTTCAGAACTCAAACAAAAAGGAAACCCTCAACATTTAGCAGACCTTAAGCATTATCTGAATTAGTGTTGACAAAGATGGTAGTAGATAGTCTTTGAGAAGAATTTCAGCTTTGCAAGCAAGTCAATCAGTAGATGCCGCTTGTTCTGATACCACAGTTATGAACTTAAACACGGTTTTAGCAGAAATGTTCCAGTGAGAGCCTACTTTTGGCACTTTGCATTTACCATGTGTGTGAGAGAAAGCATTTGTCTCTGTACTGACTTCTTTCCTAGAAATGGTCTCTCCAGGGCTTCCTGCCTTCTAGCAATGTTTAGAAAATTAGTAATGGCAGCTCTAGTCACTGGTGTTAGTCTCGTGTTTTGCTTTTCTGTCAAGTGTATTTAAAATGACTCCATTCCCATTTCCCCTTTGTGTTCTGTGTTACTAGAATTGGGAGGTGCTTTCATGTAGGGTGAGCTACATTTAGTATGTTGGCCTCCTCTCGTTCTATGATGTATCACATCTTGTGGGCAGACATTTTGATTTTATGCTACCATGCCTCTTACCACTGATTTCTGTCATGGATTTGCTTAAACCTAACAGAACTTCCTCCCAAGAAAGCTTATACTGTTTACATGATGTTTAAATCTAGAGTCTGCTTGAAATCCTGTGGGGAAGGTGTGTTTCCAGCTACAAAGCAACCACGCAATTTTGAGGTTAGTTCCCTTTCTTAGCCCTGAAGACAGTTTGAGACAATATAAAAGAAGAGCACAATTTGGCCCAGAAGTCTACCCAAATAGACCAATTATATAAATTATTTCATCTCCACAGAGGCAAAATGAGTAAAGGAAAAAAAAAAAAAAATCCACCCTGTTCACCCATGGAAACCAGAAGGAAGGATGTGGTTCTCAGAACACAGTTCACATTGCTTCCTGGCAAAATTCAGTTTGCTTCTTCAAAAGTAACTAGGAGAATGGAGTTGCCACAGGTAAAACAGTCAGCAAAATGTCTTCTGTTTTTTAGTAGAAGGTAAGGAAAATGTTTGTACGGAAGCAGTGTAAATAATTGATAATAGCATTTTGGACAACTTCCCAATTTATATTTTCTTCTTGAAAAAAGCAGAAATAAAAACAAAACCAAAAGGCAACCCATGGAGATGAACTAGAC
This sequence comes from Geosciurus inauris, assembly GCA_004024805.1. NCBI lineage: Eukaryota > Metazoa > Chordata > Mammalia > Rodentia > Sciuridae > Geosciurus > Geosciurus inauris. The sequence continues at coordinate 83,155 of PVHX01003370.1, forward strand.
ATGTGAAACTCACCTTTCCTACAAAAGATAAAACCTAATTGTCATCCCAGCTTGGGCTGAGATGGGATGTGTGCTGGCTTGTGGACTGGGAAATATATTTTCCAAAAGGTGAAAACTGGAGTCTAATGCCTGTTCTTTTAATAGTTACCTGAACTCTGAAAAGTTTGAGGAGGAAAGAAGCTGAGTGAGGGCAGATTTATGCACCTGTGCCTGGCTTACCCAGGGTGTGGATGCTAATCCAACTGCTGATGAGCAGGAATTCCAAGTGGCAGTGCTCACCCTCAGGGGAGCAGCAAGACTTATAAAGTTGGCAATTTGCAAGACAGGCAGTACAGTGGATGGTGAAGGGCAGCAACTCTGGAACTAGTCAGTTTGGGTCAAATTCTGGACCTTCTTAACACTTTAACCTTAGCTTTAACATCTCTATGCCTCAATGATTATAAATGATGATGCAGATGGTGATAACAATGTGAAACTTGCCTAAGTTTAAGTAAAGAACTATATAAGGTATTTAGAAAGTGCCTCCCTCCAAAAAGCACCATATACTACTTCTATTATCAAGTCTACTATTTTAGTCATCTTTTTTTACAGATGTGATTAAAAGACCTGATAAGAACAATTTTAAAAGAGAAAAAGTTCATTTGGGGGCTCACGGTTCCAGAGGTCTCAGACCATAGTGGGCTCCTTTCCTCAGGGCTTGAGGTGAGGCAGAACATCATGGTAGAAGGGAAGCTGCTCACATGATGATCAGAGAGCAGAGAGAGGCTCCCCTGCCAGACACAAAATATATGCCCCCAAGCCACGCCCCTAATGACCCGCCTCCTCCAGGCACACCTTACCAGCCGGCTGTTACCACTCAGTTAATCCCCACCAGAGGATTCATTCACTGACTGGGTGAATTTTGGCTGTCAAAACCTAATCATTTCACCTCTGAATATTCTTGCATTGTCTCACACATGAGCTTTGGGGAGACACGTATTATCTAAACCATAGCATGTATCTGATGGGCAGCATGGAAGAAGGACAGAGGTCAAGTACTCAGGACCTGGTGAGCCCACATTAGAATTCTGGTTATGTTATACTACTACCACTAACTACATGTCCCTTAATGTATCTGAGCTTCAGTTTTCTTTTTTGTAAAATGCAGAAGGTATAGTCTACCTCAGAGCATTGTATTGAGGAATAAATTCATGAAACAATTTTTAAAAGTCATATCCTCCAGTAGGTCCTTAATAATTATATCTCTTTTCACCTTCTTTCTCACCCCATCTTCCAATATCCTTTATGCATTCTCACAAAGTCTAACTCTAAAAGTATAAACTATTACTTCACCTAACAAAATGGACTTGGTTTGGAATCAATGCTGTATGTGAACTAATGAAGGAGATCAGGAAGTAAAGGGATAGGAGCTGAGAAGACTCTTAAGTTGCTGAAGTCCTGTCTTGAAGACCAAGCTCTGTAACCACATTCAACCACAAGTGTTTATTGGTGGCAGAAAAAAACTAGTAGTTACAGAAATTACAATGATTAAAAACAACACATTCCCTGGCTGCAGAGAACTTAGAAGAGAGAAGAAAAGCACACTGGTAACTGATGCAAAATGACTATGATTCACATATCAACAAATATACAAACCAAATGTCACAAGAGTTCTGAAGACTGAGACTATCCAGTTTGCTAATAAGGAAAAACTTTAAGAGAGAGATGATAGCTAATCTGGTCTTTGAAGCTGAGCAGGTTTTGTATTGGTGGTAAATGTAAAACAAAGGCACACCAAGACAATAGTCATTGTTATGGGTGGAATTGTGTCACCCTTAAATTTCATATATGTAAATCCTGCCCTTAGTATGATGGAAAGTGACTGTATATAGAAGTAGCATCTTTAAGGACTTACTTAAGTAAAATGAGGTTATCAGAGTGGGTCCTAATCCAATATGACTGGTATCCTTATAAAATGAGGAGATTAGGACAAAGAGATATGCAGGAATAGGACCATACCAAGACATAAGAGAAAGAGAGCCATCTCTAAGTACAAGAGAAATGCTCAGAAGAAACCAGCTCTGCTCATACCTTGGTCTCAGATTTCCAGCCTCCATAATCATTCAAAAACCACAGTCTGTGGTACTTAGGATAGAAAAAGAAGATAGAGAAACCCACTGAAAGATAAAAAAAAAAAATGATTGCCACAAGAGCAGTAGATAGGATGGACAGGAAACAAAACCACAACTACAATTGATGATCGATAATCATAAAAGATATTAAGTAAGATGGTCGACACTGCTCAAAGTTATAGAGATGAACAGTAGATGCACAAAGAGTCCATTCCTGTTGTTGAGCTTTAGGAAAATGGTGTGGATGTAAGTCAGACCACAAGATATTAAGTTAGAGTCACAAAGAAATGCTGTCAACAGGTGACATAAAAGTCAGGGTTGTGAGTAATCTTGAGAGGGAATGAATGCTCCTTAAATGTTGACCTCTATTCACCTCACTGTGCGCATCTCAATGCTGGCCTTGCAATTGAATGAAGTGGACTTGACATGTAGCAATGGAGAATAACAGGGACTGAGATTAAATAAGGAAAGAATGACAAATCCAACTTATTATTATTATTATTTTTTATACTGGGGATGGAACCCAGGGCACTTTACCACAGAACTACATCCTTAGCCCTTTTTATTTTTTCTTTTGAGACAGGGTCTCACTGAGCTGCTTAGGGACTCACTAAATTGCTGAGGCTGACTTTGAATTTGAGATCCTCCTGTCTCATTCTCCTGAACCACTGGGATTACAGGCATTCACCTCGGTGCCCAGCTCAGCTTAATTTTTAAGTAACATTTTTGAGGCAGCATTTATAGAACATAAAATGTATCTGTTTTAATGATACAGTTCCAGTAGTTTTGATAAAATGTTCCTATTGTAACTACAGACAAAGTCAAAATAAAGACTATTTTTTACTAACCCCCAAAATTTAATGATTTTTCCCTCCCATTCAGTATCTACACCCAAACCCCAGACCTAAGCAATCATGTATATGTTCTCATTCATTATATATTGAATCAAAACTGAAATTGAATCAAATAGTATAAATTCTTATGTATTTAATTTTCTTTCAGCATAAGTGTATTTGAGATTCATCTATGTTTTATAAATAATTGTTTTTTTGCTGAGCATAATAGCATATGCCTATATTCCCAATGACAGGAAGCTGAGGCAGGAGGATTGCAAGTTTGAAGCCAGCCTGGGCAACTTGGCAAGACCCTGTTTCAAAATAAAATATAAAGAGGGGTGGGGATATAATTCAGTAGTTAAGTATCTCTGAGTTCAATCCCAATACCAAAAAGAATTTTAAAATACACAATAAAAAATATTTTTTTTCTGTTGAGTGGTCTTCCATTGTATGGACGTACTACATTGAAAAAAATGTATTGACTTTTTCATGGACATCAGGGTTGTTTCTCCTTTTTTACTCTTATAATAAAACTGCTATGAATATTTATGAAGCTATTCCAAATGGTATGGTATTTTTAAATTCAATATTCCAATTGTTTATTCTAGGACTTTCACCGTTTTCTCTTTACCTGTTTTTTTTTGCATTTCAGTTATAATGAATCTTGCTGGGCCTGCCTGCCTCCCTGCTTTCCCTTCTTCCTGCTTACAGTGTCTTGAGTTTCTTGGAGCTATATGTGAGTTTATAATTGTTAATAAATTTGAAACATTTCTGATCCCTTTTTACTCAAGAATACTCCTATGACACCAAACCTTTTACTGGAATGCCAATTATATATATGTTAGATTCCTTGGTATTTTCTTTAAAATTCCTTCTTTCTAGTCTTTTTGACTCTGCATACTTAAATTTTAGATAGTTTGTTTTCATGTTTTTAAGTTTATGGCTCTTATTTCATAGTATCCAATGATTGCAAATCATATCCGATAAAATTTAAAATTTTTACATTGTATATTTCATTTCTACAAATTTTATTTTGTCCTTTATAATAATTTTGATTTCTATTCTAGTTACATTCAGACTTTTCCTTCCAATTTTTGAATATTATAAGCATACTTAATATTCTTTTCTGTCTATCATCTCCATCATGCTTGGGTCTGTTCACATTGACTAATTTTTTTCCCTTCATTTTTATAAAACTGCTTATTTGCATGTCTAGTAATGTTTTTTATTGACTGGCAAACATTAGAATTTTACATCATTGAGGTTTTGTGGTTTGGTTTGGTCTGGTTTTTAAGTTTTTTCCCTATTCCATTAACACCTATTGGCAGGCAGGCAGTGATCCTATTGCATATGGATCACTTTGATCCTTTTAAGACTTGGTTTTACGTTTTCTTTGTTGCTGTTGAGTTCCTCACAGTAATCTGTGCCTGTCCTGAGATCTCTCCTGAACACCCCAAGTGTTCAATGTGGTCCTGGCTCTGAAAATGTACCTAATTCCCAGTGTCACGTGAACTTGGGGAACTTTATAGCTCCCTGGAATTATTCTTTCCCTAAGGTTTCCCTTTGCTTGATTTCATTGAGTTTCATCTTATTCGTGCAGGTATAGATCAGCATTTTGCTGAATACCAAACTGACCTCTAAGTTGATTTTAGGACTTCTTTCACTTGTGGCCTCATTTTTTTCTGCTACTCTGCCCCCAAAATTCTGGCTGCCTCTGCTTCCCCAAACTTTGATCTCTGCTGTCAACTCTGAGGCTCTGTAGGGCTCTGTTTGAGTTCCTCTTCACTGCACATTTACTAAGAAATTGCCTTTAGAGAAAAAGCCAAGGCAATCTTAGGACTACCTGCTGTTGCTTTTCTTTATTAAGGATCATGGCCCTGTACACTCTGTGGTCCAGCGTCTGAAAGCAGCTGTTAATGTGTTTCATTCACTTCTAATTTTTTATTGTGAGAAGATGAGTCTGAATTATTACTCTCTCATGTGCAGAAGAAAAAATTGTTCAACTTGTTTTTTTTCATTGCTGAGAAAACTAACCAAAGAAAATATTTAGGACATCAGTCTGTAGAAGAACTATAGAATGAAATTCTTTGGCTTTTTATTAATAGCTAGCTTTTATTGAGAATCTATCAGTATGAGGCACAGTGCCAGATGCTTTCTGTATATATCTCTTCTCATTTTGTTCTCATAATGGCATTTGAGAGATGAATTATTATTCCCTTTTAACAAGTGAGAAAATAGTGGTTGTAAATAACACTTAAGCACTGAGTTACTATTCGGAGCTGTCTACTGCTAACTCTGTGTTCCTTCCCTCTGTTTGAATTGCATGGAACACAGATACACTGGATGGCAGTCCACGAGGGATAAGCAGAATAGAAAGAAGATTTTAGGGTTAAAGCAGAAACTACAGATAAGAGAGCACGATTGGCAAAGCACTGCAGTGTAGATGACTGACTCACATTCCATAGTCATAGCCCCATTTTAATCTAAAATGGTGTATATGTTCCTAACTTCGAAAAGCTCAATTTAAATTCACTTGCCCTAATTTTCACTAGGTTTTCTGCACCATTCCCAACTTTCTGAAAGTGTGCAATTTTTCTCTTACCACTTGGAGTCTTTGGTTTGCAAGGGCCGTGTCTGGCCTCTTATTAATTTCCTCTGACTTCTTGTTGCTCAACGAGGCCCTTGCAGGTTTTCTCTCTGGGATTTTTCCATCTCTTTCTGTTGCTATTATGAAATAGACCTTTGGTCTCTGGGGTTCTTTCCATAGAGTTTTAAGCATAGTTTTGCGATTTCTATTATTAAAAAATCTTTCCTCGATCACCAACTTCTGCCTAAGCATGAGCCAATTTCCTCACTTGTATTTTTGGCCTCTGCTCCCTGAGGATAGAACTCGGTCTGCCTTGCTGCAGACGCATGCAATGCAGGACCTTTCCTGCCTGGACTCCAGAGCATGCCACAACCCACAAACCGCACTAAGAGAACTACTTGAAAACCTCTTACTACTCAAATCAAATGGCTTTTCATCAGCACTGCTTTTATTTAATTTAGCTTCTGATTTGAAGATTCAATTGGTCATTAAAACCCTTTATCTGCCACAGTTATCCATTTTCTCTTTTATGACTTATTGTGTACCCTAGCTGGGCTTTGTACAATTAGGCAGTATTTCATATTCTGTTCTGTTCTGGGGGCGGGAGCTAAATTTAGTTTGGAAATCAGGATCTCTCTTGCATCCAAACCTGTTACCTATATGGTGCAACTAATCTCAGAGTTTTTGATCTCATTGATTATTACAGGAAAGATTAAATTCAGGTGGTTAGTAGGAAGTGTCATGCCTGCCAACTCTAGTTGACTACAAATGGCAGCCAGGAGAGCCAAGTGGAGCAGGACTTGGAGGACTTTTAAGTTCACACCAGGAAAATGTGACCATCACTTAGCAGTGGCTGCCAAGTCTAAGGGAGGGGAGGATGTGACACATTTGCCAATCAAGGAAACTTCTTTTCCCTCATGACAACTCTTCTCAAGTTCTGATAATTTTATTTCCCATCATTTTCTATACTTTACCGTGGATTATTATTATTATTATTTTGCCTTAGTAAGATGACTTTCATTGTCTTTTTTCATTTATCTTGACCCCTTGGGAGTCTGCTACTACAGACATCAGGACTATCCATGCCCTCTAACTAGATATCTGCCATTTCATGTTGACCAGATTCTGGGTCCAGTGTCTCCCTGAGCCCACAAGTATCTAGACTAGAATATCTTTTCCCATCAAGTGTCTTCCTTCTTATACTAACTTCTGATTTCCACACCTAAATCACATCATTTTGATTCTAGACTGGGGAAAAGAAACTCAATATGTTCCCTTACAGTTGGAATTTGAATTCATATTGTGTAGTTTCTTTTTCTGGTGTATTGCTCCTCATTTTATTGTATATGTGATGTGAATCATATGTTCCAGACTTGCTGGCACCTTCCAAAAAGAAAGGCACTGCTGAAAGACGTTCTGTGTTATGCCTCATCAAACAAACGAAAAAAAAAAAGGAAAAAAAAAAAAAACCATTTGTTCTTGTTAACAGTCTGTTTTTATTTTGGTGTCTGCTATCTGACGCTATCACATATGTTTAATACATGGTAATAATGTTTATGGAATCACTTCATAATAATTATAGTAGGGGCCCAGGATCGCAGCAGCAGGTAAGACATTATGGGCTTACCAAACCAGCTTATTACAATCCAACTGCCCCTTTCTCTGTGAGTACTTGCAGGCAGGCTGGAAGCCTGCCGCCACACCACCTTGCTATCAGCTTGTGTGTTCATATGGGGCTCAATTTGCAGCCTTTTTCTACACCCCTGGGGCACATTTCCACACCCTGATGCGCTATCTCTGTTTGAAAACCCTACATAATGGAAAAGTGCCGGTAAATCTGCCATAGGGTGTCAGAGATTGGAACATTAGAAAGAAACCTAGCCAATAATAATAGCAATGATACACAAAACATGTATACATATGTGTGTATGTACATATGTGAGTGTATGTATTTCTCTGTATTTCAGCTTTTTATTAGGAGACTTAATTTTTTCAGAATGTGTCATTTGTAGAAACCCCATTCTAAACACTTCCTAGAGAACAGCAGAGAGAAAAGATGCAATAGTGGGACAAGAAAAACAGTAGCAATGATGAATCAGGTTTTCTTCTGAGATTTGTGAGATGAAATCGACAAGAGGAAGAACATCCCAGAGAAGGAATTTACCACCTTGGTCAGCATTTCTCAAAATGAATTTTTTGGAATTCTAGTCCTTATGAAGTTAAGAGGTGTGTGCTATAAGTACTCTAGGCTCAAGTGAGTATTTTTAAAGTCTAGGTTAACCAAGTTAAAGGATTTCTTAGGTCATTTAATATGGTAATGAGTATTTAGACTCCAAGCTTGTGGAATGGGGCATTTCTCAGTTTTCTTGGTCATCAGATGTTTCTTTGCAGAGGTAATTCAAGGCTGGTTTTGCAGGAGCAGCTGGTCCTGGTCATTTTTTTCTGGAGCTCAGAAAACATGGATATTCATAGCATAAACTTAAGCATACTATGAACAAACACATATGTTGTAGGTTTATCAAAATAAAAGTTCCAAGACAGCACAATTAGCTAGAGCAACAGGAAGAAGTTCTTTGTGAAATACTTTGGCCTGGATTCAGGGTGGTGCAGAAAATCTAGGGGCTTTTAGAAGACATTTGCATGCTTGTCATGAGCAGGCACAAGGCTTCAAGTCTTCCTTTGAGGCTGTTTTTGAAGATTAATAACTATTTAATAAGGTATTGAGTTTATGAAGGAGAAATTATAAATTCAAAACACTCACTAGTCTGATTTTTTAAAATTGTCTTCCCAGATCCACAAGGGTGACTGAAAGGACAGGAGCCCTGCTTCATCACTTTCTTTCTCAGATCAAGATGACAAGGTCATTACCTACCATTAATGACAGCTGACTCCATTCCTTGGGCCTGAGGTGAGGCAGAACATCATGGTGGGAAAGTGTGATGGAGGAAAGGAGCATAGGACATTATACCAGGAAACAGAGAGAGACTTAAGGCCCAGTTCAAAAAATATATAAACCCCAAAGTCACACTCTCAGTGACTCACTTCCTCCAGCCACATCCTATCTGCTCACAGTTATCACCCAGTTAATCTCTATCAAGGGATTAATACACTGATTAGGTTAATACACTGATTAGATTTCACCTCTAAGTTTTCTTGCATTGTCTCACACATGAAATTTTTGGGGACACCTCACATCTAAACCATAACCCTGCTCCTTTAAATTACCCACTCTGAATCCAGCACTTTTCACTGTATCCTTCCTTCCTTTCCATCTTCTAAATATTCTTCAGTTTTATAAAAGAAATTTTTGTTACTCACTGGCTTTGGTTCATATCTAATTTTTCAAAAACTAGTCTATTCTCTCCTTGTTATGATTTGAATATGTGGTGTCCCTGCAAAGCTCCTGTGCTAATATGAGAATGTTTGGAGGCGAAATGAGTGGACTATGAGAGCTGTAACCTAATCAGTTCATCTTAGTTTGAATGGACTGACTGGGTAATAACTCTAAGCAAGTGGAGTATGGCTGGGGGAGGTGAGTCACTGGGGGTGTGACCCAGAAGGGTGCATCTTCCTTGGCTGCCACTCTGTTTCTTGGCTGCCTGGAGCAGAGCAGCACTCTTCACCATGCCCTTCCACCATGGGCTGAACCTCTGAAACTCTAAGTCCAAACTAAACTGTTTCTCTCCTAAGTTGCTCTTGTTGAGTATTTTGGTGGCAGCAGTAAAAAGCTAACTAACACTGCTCCTTCTACGTTTAAATTTTGCCTCCCTCCTTCACCTTTTGCCATCTGTTTTTTCATTAAAAAGACTTCTCCGAACAGATCTTGTATCTGGTAAGAGTTGAATATATGGAATGTGTGAAGAACTCCTAAAAGTCAACAATCTGAAGACAAACAGCCCAATTAAAAAATGGTTAAAAACTTTGCTATGGTTTGAGTGTGTCCCCCAGGAGGTTATGTGTTCAAATTTAGTCCTCATTGTGAGACATGAAGAGGGTGGAAACCTAACCCAACTCTGGCACTAAGAGGCGAGCCCTTGGGGGGTGATTATCTAATAAGAATGTCATCTGGGTGGAGCCCCATGATTTAATCCAGGTGGTTTTGTAAGAAAAGGGAGAGAGCCTGGTGGAGTCTCGTAGGCCTTTTATCCCAGAACTCAGGAAGCTGAGGCAGGAGTATCTCCAATTCGAAGTCGGCCTGGACAACATAGTGAAATTTTATTTCAAAATAAAAAATAAGGATGTGTTTCAGTGGTAAAGATCCCCTAGTTTCAGGCTGGGGTTGTAGTTCAATGGTAGAGCGCTTGCCTCGCATGCGTGAGGCCCTGGGTTCGATCCTCAGCACCACATACAAAGCAATAAAATAAAGACATTGTGTCCATCTACAACTAAAAAAATATTAAAAAAAAAAATCCCCTAGTTTCAATTGCCAGGACTGCAAGAGATACACACATGCACACATGAAATTGTCTCTTCCAAGTGATGCCCTGTGCCATCTCAGGACTCTGCCAACAAGGAGACATTCACTAAATGCAGCTCCAGAACTATGAGCCAAAATAAACCTCTTTTTTTTAATAAAGTAATTTGTCTTAGGCATTTCATTTAGTAAATAAAAATAGACTAACACAGAAAGTTGGTGATGCAGGTGAGTTGTGGTATTGTGTTCTCAGCATCAGAAAATGCACTAATATAGACTTGAATGGGTATTTCTCCAAAGAAGATACACAAATGGCTAACAAGCACATAAAAATATTATCAACATCCTTACTCATTAAGGAAACACAAATCAAAACCACAATTAAATACTATTTAATACCTATGAAGATATCGCTTAAAATAATTACCAAGTATTGGTGAGGACAGGGAAAAATTAAAATGAAACCCTTGCTTTATACAACTCTATTGCTAGTGGGAATGTACAACAGTAGGGTCAGTGTGGAAAACTTGGTTCCTCATAAAACTAACAGAATTATTGTATGAACCAGCAACTCCATGCCTTATTACATAACCAAAAGAATTGAAAATCACAATTTGAATAAGTACTCATATAGCAATATTCACAATAGTTAAAACATGGCATTAACTCACATGCTCATCAACAGATGAATGGATAAACCCAATGTGATATACACCTACAAAAGAATATTATTCATCCATAAAAAAGGAGTGAAGGACTCATGCATGCTGTAACACAGATGAACCTCAAAAACATTACCCTAAGTGAAATAAGACAAATATGAAAGGAGAAATATTGTGTGGTCCCATTTACATATGAGCTCTGGAAAAGACAACTTCATAGAGACAAGAGGTGAGGTTACTAGGGCCTGAGGAGACTAGATAGTTATCACTTAATTGTTAAAGAGTTTCTGTCTGGAATAATGAAAACTTTGGGAGAAAAGAGAGTAGTAATAGTTGCCCAATATTGGGAATGACATTAATTTCATCGAATTGTGCAGTTTGAAATAGTTGAAAGAAGTTTTGGGATGTATATGTATGTGTGTGTATGTGTGTGTGTGTGTGTGTATATGTGTGTGTGTGGGTGTGTATATCTCCACCAAAAATAAACAAACAGATAAATGAACGAATGAATGAATAAATAAATAAATAAAAACTCTCCCAGGAAAATTCTTCCTGAGATAGGACAGGGCTTTGTAGACAGACTCATGAAAATCTGTTCTGCAGAATATGTCAGTTGCTCAGCTGTCACTTTCTCAGGAACACCTCACCTGACGGCCAGTTTTTAAATTGCCACCCTCTCCCACCTTCACATTCCCCAAGTACCTTCTTTGCTTCATTTTCCTCCAAGGCACATACCCAACTGATATAATACCTACAATCCTGCATTGATCATCATTGGGGATGAATTCTGAGATGTTTTAGTCAACTTTATTGCTGCTGTGACTAAAAGACCCAATGAGAACAATGTTCAAGGAGGAAATGTTTATTTAGGGATTCACATTTTCAGAGGTTTCAGTTCATAGGCAGCTGGATCTGTTCCTCAGGGCTCGAGGTGAGGCCGAACATGTTGGCAGAAGAGTATGGCGGAAGGAAGCAGCTTACAGGATGATCAGACAGCAGAGAGAGAGACTAAGCTCATCCAATGTATACCCCAAAGGCATGTCCCCAGTGATGTACCTCCTCCAGCTACACCCTGCCGGCCTTCAGTTACCACTCAGTTAATCTCATCGGGGGATTAATTCACTGATTGTGTAAGGCTCTCATAACCCAATCATTTCTCCTCTAAACCTTCTTACATTGTCTCACACATGAGCTTTTGGGAGACACCACACATCCAAGCCATAGCATGAGAGCTGCATCGTTAGGTCTTCTCACCGTGTGAACATCATTGAGTGTCGATGGTTATCGTGTCACTAGGTGATGTCATCTTATGGGTCTACTGTCATGCATGTGGTCTGATGGTTAGGTGGTGCATGACTGCATCTAATTTATTATCTGTATTTAATGTATTCCTCCCAACTAAGATGCAAGCTTTATGAAGACAGGGACTTCTACCTGGATTTCTTCCTTCTGCTCTGTCCTCAGTGCCTAGGACTGTGGCTGACATCGTGCAATTCTTAAAATAAATGTTTGTGGAGTGACAAATCAGTGAATACAGACTTAGAAGAAGCGTCAGTAGTCCTTGAAGGACTATTTTACATTCCTTCTTCCTTGGCTGTCCTTCTGAGGGATCAAGGGTTCAACAAGGTGAGGTGAGAACATTGCTTATGATAAAACACTTTAGAAGATGGAGGTGGCTGCTGAAATTGCCTTTTTTAAAAAATGTAAAAACATCGTAATTTTTTTTTTTTTTTTAATATGAGCAATTTCCTTCACCATCTAACCAGAAGCAGGCCAGGTTCCAAGGATTTTCTTGGAGCATGCCTACATTTTTGCTAGGGACTAAGCAAAAACAAAAACAAACCAGACAAAAATAACAACTTTTATTCACAAAAATGGTAATGCTGAGGAAATGGGAAGAAGAGGGGAAAAAGAAAATCCTCCTGATCTAAATTTCTGAGGTTCCCACCAGCAGGAAAGCCCGGATGTGTGAGCATGGAGTCCGGGGTACTGCCGTTGCTAGATTCAGATGCCAGTTCCTGCTCTTGATGCCATCTGAACCCAGGAGAGGCCTCTTAGCTTCTAAGGCTGCCCTGTGTGCCTCTGTCCTGGGACCTGCTTGTCTCTCCTCAGTCTCCTTCTTAGGTCTCTGTTGACCAGGGCTGATAATGGCCTCATCCCTCAATTCTGTGTCCTTGTGGGATGCAGACCCTGCCCAACACTTCTTTTTCTCTTTTAGTTCTCATCTCAAGCCAATGCTCTCTTTGCATCTGTCCAATAATTCCAGTTGAAAAGGACTAGTTATGCTTCCAGTGCAAAGCCATAGGCATTCAAGAGGTCCAAGAAGATGGAGAGCTGTGGACCTTCTGCAAGTCACTGTTACACTGGAAGGCTCAATGCAGATACCTCCTCTGATTTGAAATCTGTCCTGAATATCCCCACTGTGCCTTTGCAGTCATTTGTGCACTCCTCAATGGAGCTAAATGATCCCAAGTCAGTGCTTTTTCTATTATGTGAATCCCTCTAGAGTAAAAACCACATTTAGGTCGTCTGTAACACTGTCCCTAGCTTCCTTCCTGCGATAGAGGTGTTCATCAGTATAAATTTGTTGAGCTTCTCTGATTATCTCTGCCTACCTGCCATCCTCATTTGCTCTATCCACCTTCCTCTATTCTTTCTCCTTTCCATTTGGTTTCCCTCCATCCTTCCCTTCCTTTCTTACCTTCCTAGCTTGCTACCTAAATCTAAAATTTTTAATGAACTCTTCAGAAGGTGACCATGAAAATATATATCAGAATTTGTTCATCTTCCTAGGATTCCTCCTTCCATCCTCAGGCTATGGCTAATGTCTAACCAGATTCCTGGGCATCCCATAGCTCAGTAAAGTTGGCTCATAAAATTAATCATCAGAGTCTCACAAATATATTTTAAAGCAAGCAAAAGCTAATGCTCTAAGGAACTTGTCCAATGTCATCAACAGATGAAATGTGGCTGAGATGTTGTTTTAGTCAGCTTTTTCACTGCTGTGACTAAAAGACTGATGAAAACAATTTTAGAGTAGGGAAAGTTCATTTGGGGGTTCATGGTTTCAGAGGTCTCAGTCAATAGACAGCAGGCTCCATTCCTCAGGGCTAAAGGTGAGGCTGAACATCATGACAGAAGAGTGTGGCAGAGGGAAGCAGCTCACATGATGATCAGCAGGCAGAGAAAGACTCTGCTCACCAGATACAAAATATATACCTCAAAGGCAGGTCCCCAATGCTCACTTCCTCCAGCCACACCCTACCTGCCTTCAATTTCCACTCATTTAATCCCCATTAGGGGATTAATTCACAGATTGGCTTAAGACTGTCATAACCTTATCATTTCACCACTGAATGTTCTTGTATTTTCTCACACATGAGTTTTTGGCAGACACATCACATCTGAACCATAACAAATGTCCAAGAACTGATTTTAAATTGCAAAACCCTATCTTTTTGCTGGGTGCAGTGGCACATGCCTTTAGTCCCAGCACTTTGGGAGGCTGAGACAGGAGAATTGCGGGTTCAAAGCCAGTCCCAGCAATGGCAAGGCACTAAGGAACTCACTGAGATCCTGTCTCTACATAAAACACAAAATAGGGCTGGAGATGTGGCTCAGTGGTCGAGTGTCCCTAAGTTCAACCTCTGGTATGAAAAAACAGAGACAATTAAAAAAAAAGCCTATCTTATTGTGAGTTCCTCCTTCCCCCCTATCCATACCTATTGGGTATTATTTGAGTTTGTCCTCTAAGCATTCAAGTGCTGGAAGCTTGGTCCTCAGTGTGGTGATGTGAGAGGGGGACCTTTAAGAGGTGGAGCGTAGTTGGAAATAACTAGGTCTTCAGAGAGTACTGGCCTCAGAAGAAGTTGATGTAGTTCTTGTGGGACTCAGCTTAGTTCTTGCAAGAGTATTACTATAAAGAGTAAACCTGCCTCCCAAATGGCTCCCTGGCTTCCTAGTTTCTCATGAGATCTCTCCCTCTCACATGCATTCCTACCATGATGCCATCTGCCATGCTCTGATGTACCTAGGAAAGCTCTCACCAATGACTGAACATGTGGGGCTGCCTGATCTTGGACTTTCAACCTCCCAAACCGTGAGCTAACTAAATCTGTTTTCTTTATACATTACCAAGCTTTTTTTTTTTTTTTTTTTTGTAATAATGGAAACTAGACAAATGCATCCCATAAACATTTTATACCTTATACTGTTTTTAACCCTTTACCAAAATCAATGATTCTTTGCCAGGAAACATGAATTACTTAAAACCCAACACAAATATTTTATTTTGTGTAAAATAAAATATTTTGTGTGTGTAAGTGTGTGTATGTTCATTTTGTGAATAGAGGGTCCAAAGGAATCTGTGAGCATTGTCTGTCCCTACCCCTCCCCAAAGAAGCTAGGAACTTTAGATCTAGATATTTTATTTCATTATGATATAAAAGGGGAATTTATTACTCATAAGATAAGTACAAATACATGAAAAAAGAAACACCATTAAAAATGTATCCACAGTCATCAAAGTGCTCAACTACCAATAGGTGAAGCTTCCCAGGGACTCTTGTAATCAGCCATGGAACAGTGGCAGGAGCCAGCTTCAATGTATCAGAATATCAAATCCACAGTTGGGATAACTGCACAGAGCTGTGATAAGCGGTGCCCTACATTCCAGGAAATGTGCAATACTCTGAACAAGACGATAGATTTGGGGTTTTATCCAGAAACAAATTATCTTGGTTTGTCACTGACTTGTAGAAGTTCAGGTTTCTTGGGTTATGCAGCCTTGAAAGGCAATTCCTATTTGAAAATAAGTGCCCGTAGCTGCCTCAGACAAATGAGGACATTTGGTACATGTGTATTCAATGGACATAATAACATAAAGGATGTATGTATATTATTAATATAATATTATAACACAATAATATCATATTAGTAATGTATGTGTCTTCCCTGATGCAATAAAGAGTTGGTTGAGTCAATGTTCCAGTGTAAAGCACTCCTGCGTTCAATCCCTAGCACCAAAAGAAAAAGAAAATTGCCCTCAATGCCTCACCTATGGGTAGATGAGTGCTTTGAAGACTGTGGAAACATTTTAAATGGCTTTTATCTTTTCTCATGTCTTTGCAGCTATTATATAAAAAATAAATTTATCATTTTAGAATATACTCCTATAAATCAACTTTTATCTCAGTGCCAGTCTAAGAAATCATCTTGAACAATTGCAAATAATGATCTGGTAGGCATGGTATTCGATGGTTTATGTCGCCACTGGCATCTTCTTCCATAGGGACTTCCACATACCATGCCCACAACCTCATCTTCACCCCCAGCAGCTGGTCATTAGCTATTCAGAACTTTAATTAAAAGGAGCCCAAGACATAAGCTCACAAGCTCTCTTAAGGGGATAATCTTATTTCAGTGGCTAACAGAGGAAAGATAGGAACTGTTCATGCCAAATGAAGGTTCCCTTCTGTCATTAAAAGTGTGCAGTTAAAGAAGGTCACAGAGGAAAGTAGGCCTTCACTTTCAAGCAATACCAGAGAAATCCTTCTCATGCAGCAATACCGGGAAATCTAGCCACAGGAATGTTGATAAAGTGGGAGGTTCTGAGCTGAACTGCTGGGGGCTTTGAATGGGGCCCCACTCCTACTAACCAAGTCATCTTGGTTAAGTCATCTCTGGTAATCTTTTAACCTCTAACCATAAAATCACCATTTACTGAACAAGAGATTATCTATATTATCATATTTTATCCTCAAAATGGAGTTTTGATAAAGATGCATTGACTCCATTCTGTAGAGGAGGAAACTGATAGCTTGAGGTCAGATAATTGGTCCCAAATCCTACAACTAGTACCTAGGGAGTCGTTTTTATTTGATCTCAAAGTTTATATCTTAATCTGTGACTTTCTAGTGCCTCTTCCCAAGGGATGATCAGCATTCATATTTCTGGATTGTTTGTGTGTGTGTGCGTGTTTTACAAACAAATGTAATAAGACCTATTTGTGTGTGTGTGTATATACTTAATGATTGTTATACTGGACTAGATAAAACCTTTTAAAGACACCCAAATGAGGAAAATATTATCCTGTATTCATCAGAGTTCAACAAAGAAATACAACGCAATAGAAGATATATAGATGTAGGTATTTATTACAAGGCATTGGCACACAGAATTTCAGAAGCTAAGTTATAAGATCTGCAGTTGGCAAGCCAGAGACAACAGAGAGAAAGTGTAATTGCAGTCCAATTCCACGTCCAAGTCCAAAATCAGGAGACAACAAATGTCTCAGCTTGAAGAAAATCAAGCAAAGAGAGAACAAATTTTCCCTTAGCCATTTTGCTCTTTTCTTTTGTTGGAGAGGGGAGGGATTGGGGATTGAACCCAGAAGTTCTTAACTACTGAGCCACATCCCCCGGGGATCCCTTCAAATTTTTATTTTGAGACAGAGTCTTGCTAACTTGATTAAGGCCTCACTGATTTGCTGAGGCTGGCTTTGAACATGCAATCCTCCTGCCTCAGCCTCCTGAACTGTTGGAATTACAGGTGTGTACCACTGTGCCTGAGTTAGCCATTTTGTTCTATTCTGTCCTTCAACCATCTAGATGAAGAAGGCAAACCTCCTAATTCTAACAATTCAAATGTTATTCTCATCAAGAAAGACCCTCACAGAAACACCCAAAATAATGTTTAAACCAATACCTGGGTTTTCCTTGGCGTTGTCAAGTGGACCCATTAAATAAACTATCACAATCCCTAAATATATCTTTAGCAGAAGAAAAGTCTCCAAGGAAGTTGTTTAATGTCCTCACCCAATGAGAGACAGATGTGATATCCAATAATTGGTCTTTTGTTACAAAGGCCTAGTCTCTTGTTAGCTCCTCCTTCCTTCTATCTATACTTGTTTGAATTGATTTTATCCTCTCGATAGTGACAAAAAAGAAAAGAAAAAGATAGAGTAATTTGAAAAGGTTCTTGTGATAATTCCTAGTAATCCAAGTAAATTTTCAAAGACATGGACTATGAATTATGAATTCTGTCATCTACCTACTAGAGTCCTTCCTTGAAGTGATATCTCCAGGTACAACAGGTAAGGAACTGAAAAATCACCAGCACACACCTACTTCAATGATATAAGAAAGAGATGGAGACAGCAGTAACCAACTCACATTTATATATAACCCTGCCCCTCTCCTCATGATTTCATCAGTCGCCTACTGCACATGTACCTCAACTATGCAAATTTCATTCCGATACTTCCTTCAAGATGCAGTTAAGGAGACCGTATGTTATTCTGCACCTAATTATTTTTAATTGAATTTTCAGCTTTTCATTATATTATTAACATATAGCTGGGGCAACTAGGAGTAATGCCAGCATTGTTCCAACTTTGCCAAAATCTTCAACACAGTTGGAGCTGTTGGTATCCAACAATGTTCTTGGCTCTGAATTGTAGTTGGAGAAATTTAAATATTTCATCATGTTTTCTATATTTGTGAGTTTCCACCAATACCTTCAGCTAATTTGCTGATAACTCCTTCTGCTTTTACTAGCTTGACCCATTATATTTACCCTCTCCAATACAACAGCATTTCCTCTGTTATTCAGCTTCAGAGTTTGGCCTTCACCTTCTTCATTTGGAAAGTCAAGATAGCAATACCTGACCTGCCAAGTTCATGGGCTCATGAAACATGCATGAAATACCTTGAATTCCTCTACAGGTTTTATTTTTCTTAATTTAATGTTTTTAAAAGTCAAATTTTTATTGCAAACCTAGAAAGCTGTAGAACACCATGCTTGTGATTTTTAATCCTGTAAGGCAATCACTTTTAATTTTTTTTTTTGTTCTTAGTATTTGTTTTGTTATTTGCCTCTATATTATCAAAACTCATCCTTTTGAAGAGTCAGGCTAAGCGAGTTCTCTATTGGACCTATGGCTCAGTTTGCAGGTTTGCATGTATCCTCTATTTTCTATAGGATTTCTTACCCTATACATCACTGCCCAGCGCTTTCTGGCATCTTCAGCTATACAATCTCTATTTCAATCTTTCCAGAGAGTAAACTTCTTGTCTTTTGCTGGGTTGGGAGAACTGTGCACTGCAATGAAAGGTCCTAGTGGTTGAAAGGGGGATAGGTAAACTGTGGCCTATGGGTCTAATCTGACTTGCTACTTGTTTTATAAATAAAGTTTTATTGAAGCACAGTTATGCCCAGCCATTTAAGTATTGTCTAGGGCCACTTTCATATGGAAATAGTAGAGTTGAATAGTTGTGATGGGCTTTAGAATGCACAATGCCTAAAGTATTTACCATCTGGCCACCTATGATCTGAATGTTTGTGCTCCCCCAAAACTCATGTTAAAAACAAAATCACCAATGTGATGGTATGAGAATATGAGGTCTTTGAAGCATGATTATATCATGAAGGCAGTATCTTCATGAATGGCATTGCTACCTTTCACAAGAGGTCCCAAAAGAGCTGCCTTTTCCTTTTTCCAACATGTGAGGTTACACTGAGAAGAAGGCTATCATTCGACACTGAATCTGCCAGTGCCTTGATCTTGGACTTCCCAGCTTTTAGACCTGTGAAAAATAAATTTCTGTCATTTATAAGCCACTAAGTTTATGATATTTCGTTATAGCAACTTGAGCAGACTAGGAACATAGCCCTATGGATGTAGCCCAAATTTGCCAATCCCTAAACTATTCTTAAATGCTTTGAATCAATTCCCCTATTTCTAACTCATTCTGTGTCACCAACTTCAGAATTACCTGGTGTCTTCTATTCTTCAAGCTGCAGATTCAAGAAATCTGCAGTACAGTATGAATCAGCTTTCTTCTTTTTAGCATTTCCCTGCTATATACATGGAGTTTTAGCTTTCTTATATGTCAGTTACCACTTACTCATCAGAATTACATTTACCAAAAATATGTTGATCTCCTCACTGTTGTTTAAATTCACATTCCACCCTTAAAGTTTTTTTTGCATCTTTTCCTGCCTTAGTGTCATTTTAGTGGGGTTGAAAAATTGATCAGTCAATACTTTGCAAAAAATGGTAAGCCACTCAAGGTATTTCAAGTAGGCAAGAATTTAATTTAGGGTCTATGGATGTTTAGGACACTGTGATAAGGGCTGAAATTTCAAAGATAAGTACAACTTCTGCTCGTTCTTAGTTCACCATTAGTTGTTAGAAAGTTACAGGGACCTGCAGTGATCAGTAATGCTTATAGGACACTGAATCAGGTGTGAAACTGTAAACCACCTTGGAGACACCTACAGACCTCAGATTCACTGAGGCTGAACCTTTGCACATTCTTGCCAAGGGAACAGGAAAATTGGATCTTCCTCTCTTCTACTTTTACTTAGCATCACTTCAAAACCTAGAAACACTCTGGCAAGGGATTCTGGGATATGTGCTCCCAGGTTTCTAGCCTCTGGAATACCAGGCAGGGGGAAGGAAGGCAAAGTTGCTGTTTTGCCAACCTTCCATCAGAAAAAAACAGGCAGAGATAAACAAGGGATTTTAATCTATTTTGTTTAACTCTTCAACTTCCACTTTTTTCTCTGTGGTTTCTGTGAAGCCACTGCTGCCTAGCAAATGGAACATAGCACTCTGGGTCCACAGATACGAGGTGGACACTTCTTATAGTCTGACCTTGAGCAAATCACTTCCCTTGGGCAAATGGAGAGAAAAAAAGGCAAAAATAGAAATTTACTTTGTAAGTGCTGTGAAGAGAATAAGAGACTATGTGTCAAATGTTTAATAAACTATAAAATGCCACACAGATAGAAAGTATATCTATGTAGGCAAATTAATTTTGGCTTGTTTCTGACTCCAAAGAACAGCAAAGTATGTCTCCAGGGAATACATCTACTTGTCAATCTTGTCTCAGGCTTCTTTTTATCTATCCTTTTTTTATTAAAAAAAGAAAGAAAGAAAAGCTATTTCAAACCCTAAATGTAGCAAAATGTCACCATTGTACTACATTTATTTCATTCTTCATCAGCCTATGGCAGATGTTCTGATAGAGAACCCTGGGCAGCTCTAAGACTTGAGGAAGAGTGGCACAGAGGCTACTTTCTATTACACAGCTTTGTTTTCAGGCAGAGGGCTAAAGGTTACAATGGGTAATTTTTATTTCTATAATTCTAACCAAAATTCCTTACTGGAAGTATCAATCTCAAATATTAAGTATGTGTTAACAGCCCCAAATGAAATCTGTTAGTTCTCTGTAGTAATATAATAAAATAAGTACTTTCACTAATTTCAAAACGGTTTCATTCTTCTTTTATTCAATATTAGTCTTCTGCCTTGATTACAGTTATTTGGAAATTAAAGTGTATTGAAATATGCAGGAAGGTCATGGCCAGCAAAGATGAAATTGTGTTTTTTAGAAGGAGGATGCTGGAACATCATAGAATCACAAGAGGTGAATTCTCTTAGAAGTTTGATGATAGAAGACTCAAATCATCGAAAGTAAATTTATGTAAATGTGTAGGCAGAAGGTCATTATTCCATTGCCCACATAAGGATGTATTCAGAGTTTGTGGGCTTTGTGAATTTAAAAGGAAACACTGTCCAAACATTGGGAAAATATGAGGAAAGGAGTATGATAATTCTGGGTTTACAAGGGGATAAATGTTGGAAGCCATTCTGACACAGAGGGAGCTTTCAAGAAGACTTATGCCCCAGGACAGGGCTTCTCTATATATGATTCATAGACCCTTGGGAATAGCAGGTACATGAGGTCAAAGTAATAATATAGTAAGGCATTATTTGCCTTTCTTTTTAAACACTGCTGACATTTGCTCCCAAAGTGACATTTCACTCAATGGTGGGTCCAACTGAGCATGAATCAGGGAAGTGGCACCAAACTACTTGGGTGATGATATGCTTCACAGCCACAGTTTTACATTTAAAAATAAGAAAAAAGTTTCATTTAAGAATTCTTATGATGAAGTAATAAGAATTAATATCTTTATTAAACGTTGACCCTTGAGTACAAGTCTTTTTAGTATTCTATGTGACTAAATGATAAATACCCACATAGCCTAACTTGCATACCAATGAAGGACAGTTATCTGAGCGAAGAGGCCTCTGAAGATCTGAGATGCCAGTTGAACTAGTTAGTTTTTTTCATGAAACACCATTTTATCTTAAAAGAATGACTGACAGATAAGATATAATTACTTTGACTTAGGTACTTTGTGGCTGTTTTCTTAAAAATGAATGACTCTAAGGACTTTCCTGGGCTTAGCACTGAACCTGAAGCAGTTTCCCAGTAGCCTCACATTCTTGGAGCAGACTGGAAAGGCTGGTCACCCTAAGTGAGCCTGTCATTTCAAGGAAGCATTGACTGTATTCTTATTGATGATAATATTTGAACTTCCGAGCAAAAATTGGAATTTTGGAAAACTTGTATTGACCAATATGAGATTGAAAACCTCCCAAGTCTTAATGAATTTTCTAACAAGATGAAGGTGATCTTAATAAAATTGAAATTTTGTATGGCATAATGAAATATGTCAACATTTGGAAAATCTGCATATCTCAGTCAATCAATATTTTCCAAATGACCAATGCATGATGTTCCAAAATCTTGCATGGATAAAAGACTAATTTTAAAGTATGAGATGGACCTATAAATTTTAATGTGATTGAGCACAAAGAGTTTATTGATATGGTTTCAGTTTCTACATTGCAACTAACCATTAAGAAGAAACTACCACTTTTTGAGTTTGATATAGTATCAAAGAAAAATATCTTACAATTATCTGAAAAAGCCTGAAAAAGCAATTAAAGGCCTGTCATTTCCAGTGATGTGTTTGTGTGAGGCAGGATATTCTTCAACCAAAACAGTAAAGCGTTACAAAGTGAATACAGAAGAAGATATAAAAATCTGTTTTTGCTAAGCCAATGATAAAAAAGGTTTATAAAATGCAAAAACAAAAAAAAATGATAGTCTTCTTTCTCAATTTTGTTACTTTGGAAAAATATACATATTTAGACAAAAGTACATTACTTATGATAATAGGCAGTGTCTTTATATATATGTATATTTAATAAATATTAATTAGGGAAATATTTATTTCTTTTGAAATCTCTACTGTTATTTTCCTTCATGATTATTCACTTTCTAACATCAGTAATGACCTTCTTGTTACTTCCATTTAAGTATTTATAAATCTAATATTAAGCATCGCATAATGGTAAAGCATGGGATTGTGAAATCAAATACCCTGTGTTGTAATCCTGGCTCAGCCACTTATTAGATGTGTGAATTTGGGACTCAAATTTTTTTTTTTTGGTCAATACTCTTATCTTAAAATAGGAGTAATGATCATACATAGTTATACCGTAGAGATTAAATAAAACATAGAGTGCTTAGGATATAGTGAGCACTATAAAAGTATTAGGTGTAATAATTCTGAACTATTTGGTGTAGGTAACTTTTGGAGATGCTATGGTTTAAGTGTGACAGCAAAGTTTCACGTGCCAGAAGCTTGGTCCCCAGTGTGGTGGTGTTGAGATGGTGAAATCTTTAAGAGGTGGGGTCTAAGTGGAAGATAATTAGGTCTTAGGTGCTCCACCTACAGAAGGGATTGATGGTAGGCCCAGAGAGTAGATTAGTTCCTCAAATATGGGTTGTTACAAGGGAGCTGGCACCTGCACTAGGTCCCTCTTCTGTATCTGACCTACCCAATCTCACAGGAACTGTTGCCATTGTGATGCCATCCCTGATGAGCCCAGCTGAGCTCTAGAACCTCCAGAATTGTGGGATAAAGAGATATCTTTTCTTTATAAAGTACCTAACCTCAGGTTATTTTGTTATATAGCAGTACAAAAAAAAAAAGACTGGAAAAAAGAGACTGGTCCTATTCATTTTTGCCTCCCTCATCCATTACACAGAACCTGGTATAGAATCAAAATAAAATAAGTGCTTGATGAATAATAATACCACTACTTAACAGAATTTTAAAATTTATAACATACAATCTCATGTATTAGCTCATCAGATTCTTTCAACATCTTATTAAATAACCAGAGCAGAAATTAATGTCTCTTTTTCTTCTTGAAGATGACAGAGAAAATAAATAAAATACAGCAAAATAAAATTAAGCACTTTCCCAAGATTACACAGACAAGTAAGTGGCAAAGTTGGAACTAAGACCCTGATTTTGGCCAATGAGTTAACATCTCATCTAGCATTATCTGAAAGAAATATTAAAGAAAACATTGAGACATCTAATTTTTTACAAGACAGCTTTGTCTAAAAGAAAATTCTTTCAATGGGAAAAATAATCTGACTTTTAATTTCTTAAATGTGTATTGTTTTCCCAAGATAGAAGAGCCATCTAAAATCAGAATTATTTTAAACAATAAGAACAAACAGTTTCAAGATGGTGTTTGTTTCTGAACAAAGAATGACAATTTGAATTTCATTTGTCATGCCAGGCAGAAAGGCATAAAAGATGAATTACAGTCTTGTTCTCTAAGTATAAATGGAATCTCCCAAATCAAACTGCTCTTTTGAATTCTGCGAAGAAATTCACAAACAAATTAACCATGGAGAATATCAATAAATGTAGTTCTGGCGAGGAGGCTGAATTCCAGGGTAGTGGTAGGTGGAGACATGGAAGAAATCACTGTGTACTACAGAGTGTCCAGATGCACATTTCTGTGCAAGGAACATTTTGCTTTGAGGCAGTATCTAGCCAATATCCTGCCCCTATCTGTCCATGCAAAAGGGTACTTAACAGGGGCCGGGGTTATGGTGCAGTGGTAGCGTGCTCGCCTAGCACGCGTGAGACCCTGGGTTCGATCCTCAGTACCACATAAAAATAAAATAAAGATATTCTGTCCACCTACAACTAAAAAAAATAAATATTTTTTTTTTAAAAAAAGGGTACTTAACATTAGCTCAATACAGTTTGGTTGGCCCTAAACTGTTTTCCTTTGATCCAAGTTAGTCTTCTCTCCTTCTTTGCAGCTCTTTATGTATTCTCTTTAAGATCTCCTTGGTCTCCATGCTCATCTCTCTTTTCTTGCTTATCTGAACGCTGACCAAGGAGTTCTACAAAATGTCAGACAGAGTCGCTGTCCAGCCCATCCTGCCTGATTCTGATTCTGGACTCTTCATTTTAATTATATGTACTTGTTGGCTTGATTACACTAATTATGGCCCTCGGGTTTTTGGGATTTTTTGTTTTTTGGGTTTTTTTTTGTATTTATTATACCACGGGATACCTTTTTTCTGTATCAGTGTTTGGCAAACTATATCTTTCAGGCCACATCTGGCCAACAGCCTATTTCTGCAAATGAAGTCTTATTGGAACACAGACAAACTTGTTCAGTTTGGAGTTGTCTGACAGAGGCAGAGACCATATGCCCCACAAAACTCAAAATATTTAATATCTGGCCCTTTAAAGAAAAAATAAATTTGCGGAACATGCTTCTGTAGTGACACAAGTCTCAGATGTAGAATTTTGCTTATATTGTACCATTCCTGGCTCTCCTGACCTGCTCTGTCCTGAGATAACAACCCCTCAGCTGGCCATCACTGATTATCAGGTAGCAGAGGCTGATTAGCAACATTTATGTTGGCTTTTATTTCAAGACTATAATTCTAAGAGGAGAGGCATCTTGGATATTACCTTCCTTCTGTTCCACCATCTAGATTTTTCTGCAGATTTTGAGTTATCCCCACATTCCATTTTTAACTTTCTAATCCACCTCTAACCAGTAATTTGAATTTAAAGAGATACTGATTTTGCATAATGATTTTCTCTTATATTACACACTTGACAACATTCTCCTTTCTTAACCTGACCATAACCTACCTGGTTGACTGATGTGCAGAAACTCTTGCTTTTCTCTTGTTTATGTGCAGGATTGTTGTTTATTTTCCTTTAAAAACAAGAACATTCTATTGAGCTTGAGCCATGACAGAACTTTCAGTTCTCCACTGTATTCATTATCTATAGCTGTGTGAAAAATTACCCCCAAACTCAGTAGCTTTGAACAACAGCATATATTATCTCACAGCGCCTGTGAGTCAGGAGTCCAGGTGCAGGCTTGGCTGGGTCCTTTGGCTCAGGATCACTCACAGGCGGCAATCAAAGTGTCGGTCTGAGTTGTAGTCATCTCAAGGCTCTCTACTGGGGAAAGAGCTACTTCCAAACTCCCTCACGTGGTTGTTGGCAGAATTCAGTTCCTCCTTGGATGTTGGCTGGAGGCCACTCTCAGCTCCTGCCACTGGAGCCTCTCCATAGGCAGCTCCCAACATGGTGACTGGCTTCATCAAAATGAGCAAGCAGGAGCTATCAGAGAGAGTGCAACCAGGACAGAAGTCACCACTTCTTTGTAAACTAATCTTGGAAGTAACATCCTGTGCTTTCTGCCATGTTCTATTCATTAGAATTGAGTCACTATACTCAAGGGGAGGAGATAACACAAAGGCATGAAAACCAGGAGGTGGGGATAATTAGAGGCCATCTCAGAAACTGCCTACCCTAGCCACCTTCCAGTATAAATATGTGCCTACAACCTTTAGCCTTCTTCCAGTCTCTGATCCCTTTTTTTGCTCTTCTTAAGCTATTCAGAGCCAAGATCAAATGCCTGGTACTCTTAACATCCATGCTGGAGCCTTTTCTATTTCCACAAGCTGCAGTCAGGCTAATATTTCATTCCATCAGCTGAGCCATTATGCCAAGGGGTTGTTGTGCATTATTTCCCTTTGGATTTTGGAGACATTTAATGTTTAAGTAAGTTATGGCTAGAGCTAAAAGCACATTAATTGGCCCTATTGGAAAACAGACTTATAAATACTGCTAAAATAAATGCTGTAATGTTGGTATCATTTATATTAGGTTTTTCTTTGTGAGCAAGAGTAGATCTTCTGTTATGTGCATCTTTTTGCATTTTTTTAGTTATATATATTAGGTTGCTTTTTACTCATAGCAAAACTTGAAGATCTCTCTGTGTGGAAATACGTCTCTACAAAAACGAAGATTTTATTTGGAAGTAATATTGTGTAGAAAGTAATGCTTCTGATAGAGGCATTTGTGTTCATTCAGTGTCTTCAGCATGATGAAATGAAGATTAATTTTTCTTCAGCCTAAGCCAAAAATAATATCAATGTTCCTTTCATGCATCACTTGCCCCAGAACCATGCAATAAGTACCCCCAATCGCACACCCTCCATGCTATCTCATAAATGACTTCAAGGGCCACTCTGAGCTCACATTAATGTCCGTTTCCAATTCCTAGGACACCTCTAACAGTCTTCTTATGATACATTAGCCCTTCTGCTGCAGCTCCAAAAGCAGAGGAGTAAGAGGAACTCAGCTCAGGGGTATAAGAAAGAGCTTCCAAAATGTCCTGACCTGCCAAATGAAAGATTATTTTTAAAATATAAATAAGTATTGCAATAAGCTGGTTCCCTTCGTCACAGAGCAGTCCCTCCACTCTCCCAACCTAATTAGAGTAATTTGTGTTTAAGGAGATATTGATTTTGCAGAATGGTTTTCTCTTGTATTACACACATGACAACATTATCCTCACTTAACCTGGGCAACAGTCTGGTTGACTGATGGGCTGAATCTCTTGTTCAGAAGTCTACCCTGGCATCGATGTTTCAAGGAGCGAGGAGTTCAAATCGCTGCTGATGGTGTTATTGAATACATAAATAAACCAAGAAAATAGCAGAGGGCCAGGAAAGGAAGGGATGCATTTGTCTGACCTTGTTAAGAGTGTTGAGCTGTGGGATTTTGCTTCTGCAATGAAAATGAGCTTCGCTGGTTTTTCCTTTGGCTGGGGGCCCCTGTGCTCTCTGAGTGATAACTCTGGCCCATCCCAGGGACAGGTAGAATTAAAAAGTCTTTTTATTTCCATAGGCTTAAGCCAGACCCCTCCAAACAAGCTATTCCAGAGCTGAGCTGGAGCAGGGCTAATGCCTCGGTTGGCAGCCCATGCGCGGCTTCTTCTTGGCGAGCCCAGCCGCAGCTCTTATCCACTTCAGCTGTCTTTTAAAAGCCTCCTTCTCACAAAAGACAGAGCCGATCTCAAGGGCCTGGGAAAATAGAAAATTTTCACACTGTGATGGGAAACACTGTCAAGAACTGAAACTCCAGTGAAGCATCAGGCACCAGTGTGTGGTCACAGATACGGTGCGGCAATTGGGCTGGGAGAAAAGAGCAGCCTAAAAATTAACATAGAGAGGGAAGCTGGAATAACAATGTTTGAGAAGCAACCAGGACCAATTCACTCTTCAGAGAGTGCACAGCTAGTTTTCTTGTCATTTGCTAGGTCTAGTAGATATTTCTTCCCCTTCCA
Organism: Geosciurus inauris; assembly: GCA_004024805.1. Classification (NCBI taxonomy): domain Eukaryota; kingdom Metazoa; phylum Chordata; class Mammalia; order Rodentia; family Sciuridae; genus Geosciurus; species Geosciurus inauris. Next base: position 111,103 of record PVHX01003370.1, read on the forward strand.
TTGGGGTCTTCGGATGAGGGTGTAGCTTCAGGCCAATTAGGCCCTTGACATTTTTGCTAGGAGTCAAAAAGTATATTGACTTGCTCCTTTGGAAGATTAATATAAACATTGCAATTCTGATATTGCTTGTTCCCAGTGCTTGGTATTCTGTTTCTGGTGGGTATTGTATCTTACCAAAGCCATAGCTTTAAGAAAATGCATCATATGAAATTACTGTAACTGTTGTTTGTTTTGCATTGCTGTCTTTCTATCCCTCTTGAAAGAAGGACAGGTCACATGCATCCAGGTATGTATTTATGTAGTTCTTATCACCAAGGCACCTCAAACCTGGAAAGATAGAGGGGATGTCCTTTATACCCACACCAGGGAATGAGTCTGAGTTGTCCTAGCTAATGGTAAGAAAGTCAGAGTTAAGCTTATTTTTTAATGGATGGTCTTAAAGTTGATATTAGCTGATATTAAAGAGTAGGTTTCAAAAGAGTATTAATATACATGACAATGTACTACCCAGAAAAGGGTTTTTGAGCTTTTAAATATTCTGGGACCTGTCTTTCAACAGAAATTGCAATTTCATTAGCATTTATGACTAGCTTTCCAGGGATGTTTGCCAAAGGGATGAAAGCAGAAAACAAAACAAAACAAAAAACAGCAGTAGCCCTTCCACAGGCCCACACAAAGGTGCTAATTAGTGATGGTTTTCCTCTATGGGCAATGACTCCTGATGCTAAGAGTTGTGACCATAGACCTATTTTCATTCTGCCTAGGAAAACAACAAACACCTTAAATAATTTCCAGAGATTTATGTCAACTAATGGCTTCCAAGCATATGAGAAGTTATTAGGGGGAGGATTATGACAACTTGTTTTCTACACAGGAAATTAGTCCCTGTCTAGGTAAGGCGAGCCTGAATTTTTCAATAGTGAGATTATTTGAATATAAAATAGATTATACAGAGAAAGGTAAGAGCAACAGTCCTGTGATAATTATTTTTCAAATTTAATGTGTCTCTTCCTAAAACTAATCCATGTTAACGTTACTCAAAACTTCTAATGTTCTAGGTGAATCAACCAATTCCAGCAGTGAGCATTTATCAAATATTCTGCATTTTGCTGCCACATCCTGTAACTTCTTATCTCACTCCACTCTCATAATAACTGTGGAGGAAGGCATTGTTATCTTCCTTTTTCAGATGGAGAAGATAAGGGTCAGTGGGGTTGAATCACTTCCCTAAAGTCATGGAGGCAAAATATGACCAGGAGCCAGGATTTAAACCAAAGATTTTGATCTTCCAAACCTTCCTTATTGATCTAAAAAAGGCATGAAGATCAGGGCCTCAGACTTTGCACTGGGGCCTACACAGAATCCTTATTGTCTGAATGAATAAAACCCTATTCAGTCCTATTGAGCAATTTATGAGTGGATTCATTTGATAGCTAAATTCTCCATCCCACCTGATACTGCGAGAACAGTTCCAGGAATCTTCATAACAGAACCATTCATTCAATATTTATTGTGCACCTGCTCTATGTCAAGTATAGACAGTTGCTAAGTCTTGGAAAGAGAAGCTTATCTGCTGGTTTTGTCTTCCTCTTTAGCAGGGGCAGGGCTTCTGGGAAGTGGGTGGAATGGTTAAGTCCACATCTATAAGTATAAAAGGAAGAAAAGAATAAACAGAATTCAAGAATGGAGGAAAAACTGGGGCTTTGAAGAAGAGAGAAATGAGATTCCCCTATTCACTGCAACATAGTCACAATAGCCAAGATACAGTATCAACATAAATATCCAACAGAGGAGTGATGGATAAAGAAATTGTGGCATTTGTACACAGTAGAATACTATTTGATCTTTAAAAGGAAGGAAATTCTGCCATTTGTGGCAACATGGATAGACCAGAAAGGCATAATGTTAAGTGAAATAAGCCAGGCACAGAAAGATAAATACTGCATAATCTCACTTATATATGGACTCTATAAAAGTTGAACTCATGGAAGAAGAGAATAGAATGGTGATTACCAGAGGGAGGGAGGGAGAGGGAAATGTTGATTAAGAGATACAAAATTTCAGACAAGACAGGATGAATGCATTCCAGAGAGCTGTTGTACAACATGGTGACTATGGTCATGGTGACTATGGTATTATAGTACTGAAAATTGCTAAGACAGTAGATTTTGCAGTGTTCTCACCATAAAATAAGATATTTGAGGTAATGCATATGCTAATCAGCTTGATTTAGCCATTCCACAAAGTATATGTATATCCAAACTTCATGTGCATACCATAAATATATACAATTTTTGTCCATTTAAAAGTATAAATAAAGAATTAGTTCATTTAAGAAGAGACAGGAATGGGTCAGACCTTTGAAAAATATATGTGTAATTAGCTATCATTTGAATTTTGAAAAGGGCAAATTTAGAAAAGGGCACAAGGCATGTTGTGCACTGGACTGGGAACACATTTTGCTCTAAGTGATGATTTAAGATGGTGTAGAAAACCAGAGTTCCATAAGTTCACATTCCATTAGGGAGGATAGCACTGTAAAGGGTTATTGAGGCCAACCCAGGAGTTTCCTTTGAAGCACACATTAAGAATGAGACCATACACTTTCCGATCCATTTTGTAGGGTCTGAGTTAGATGAAGCACCCTTAGCTATCCTTTTGGATAGAACTTGGTTTGCAAATTATTAACTATTTTCACAAGGAGAAGGAGAAGGTACACTGACCAAGTTCTTCTAATGGAGATTCCATGGTCATTTTAGTACAGAGGTGAATGTCAAATTTGGTTGAAATGTGAGAAATTGGAAGGAAGGACATGGATAAGCGGTGATAAGATATGGAAGAAGATCTTTAAGAAAGGTCTTGAATTAAGCAGTGGAGAAAGAGCACTTAATTGGTGATACACATAGAAAGTTGCAGAAGTGTTTTGGGCCCTGATCTCTTTGTTATGTTCCTGAACTGCTTTTAGATTCCCAAGCAAAGAAGAATGGTCCAACCAAATTTCCAAAGATCTTATGATCTCTTGAAAACCACGAAGTAAGCTGCTATATGTCATTCACAGAAAGGGTTGTTGGTGAACTTAGTTGTCATCTGCTTTCCTGATATCTTGCTATTTCCAGGAATTTTCCACTATTTCATGTCTCTTGACACCTTCATCCCACACTGTAAGGCAGAGATGAAAATAACAACAGACTCCCTAGACATCATTTGTACTCCACCCCTCCATCCAGGTGCTCTGAGGAGTACACTTTGTTTGCTGCCATTAACCACCTCTTGAATTCTGACTTTTGTATTCCACCTTACCCTTCAGATGCTGCCACATGGGAACCAAGGAACCACTCTGGAGAATTACAAGAACAGAGGAAGAGGAAGAGGTGAATTCACTAATGGGAAAGCGTGGTGGGAGGGGCCAGGTTGAGAGCATTCATAAATCAATATTTTTGTCCCTGTATAAGATGATGCAAACTAAATCCCAAACAGAAAGTAAAATATTCAGCCCCATTGAATCCCTGAGTAATGCAACTTATTAACTACTAGGGCACTGCCTCTGGAGCCAATGGAATCATGTGATATTTCTATGGGATATTTCTATGGAATCAATATTTCTATCATAACTCAAAAGGTAAAATGTCATTCACTCATTAACTATTCAACAAGTATTTAATGTGCATACTATAATTATTATGCCCTATGCTTAGCAAATGAAATACAGTGATAAGCAGATATGCTTTGCCCCTTAGCCTCATCAAGCTTAGCATCTAGCCAGGAAATTACAAAACATACAATCATAAGCTCTGATTATCACCATATGGAGTCCAAAGGGTCAGGAGATGGGGAGTTAGTCCAGGAGTTCACAAAGCCTCCCCCACCACAAAAGAAGGTACATTTAAGTTGAGCTTTAAGTGGAGCCTGTGAAGAATGGGCAAGAAAGTTCCAGGCAGAGGATCCAGTAGCTTGACCTTTTGTGGGATTTTTGTTCTTTGGTAATGCTTTCTCCCCAGTATCACAAGAGGTAGGGACCTTGCAGGAGATGAAGAACTCTCTCCCAGGGCAGCTAGAATATGTAATTCAAATGCAATTTCTGTCAATAACCTCCCCCTTTGTACTTTAATTAATGTGTGTCAAACACTTTTCTATCTTCTGCTCAGATCTGTGTCCATGCTCATCACTTCTGGGCAGCTTCCAAAATGGTGATAGGCATGTTTCCAAGAAAAATAGTCATTTTTTGTTGTTTTGCTTTCCCTCCCCTCTTCCATTAGCCATGGCCTCTTGCCATGTACAGTCTCACAAATGGACACAAACCAATCAATCACCCTTATAAAAATGTCAAAATTCATCCTTCCCTACTGTGAAATGAATACACTGACCTTAACACAAATGTAGAAATAAATTTTAAAAAAATCTATCTCCACCATGGACCCCTGACTGCCACACTTAGATTTCCACACTTTTCAGTTTGACAAGGCTGACACTGCTGAGAAAGAATTTTTTGCTTCCTTTTTTTTTTTTTTTTTTTGGTCTTTTTAATGCTGGAAGCAGGTAAATTTTATTGCCCAAAATTTACTAATAAGAATTTGTTTACATATGATCACTGCCTGTCACAAAGTACAGATAAGAAGAGTCATTACCTGTTCAGAGGGAAGAAATGAGTGAGAGATAGGTTTAGGTTATTAGAGGGTGAGAAATATTTATTTAATATTGCTTTTTTAAAATGATGAGTTTTCTTAATCCAGAGACCTTCTAATACTTGCCCAGGATGCCTGCTTCGTTATATGTTGAGATCTAGTTTGTAGAACATACCATGGAGTAACTGGCAGATGTTGGCTCAAGTCCTGGCTCTGACATTCACCAGCTCTGTGACCTTGAGCAGGTCACTTAATCTCTTTAACCTTCAATTTGTTCCTCTGTGAAGAAAAGGCAAAACTATCTCATGCCTAGGGAAGATCTCTTACTATCACAAATCTGGGCAATTGACTCTTCTGGTAACAGAACTTTGTCTTTGGAGGATCACACTTTTCACTCGTAAGGAGTGACATTTGGGGAATAACCCCACCTCTGGCCCTTGGAGAGAACATGTGATCTGCACCTCGACCATCAGAGCACCACTTCCCTGTGTCATGCAACCTGCTTCAAGGTAGTACATATACCTAACAGAGAAAAGTAGAGAAGGAAAATGAGGAGATGAACTTGAGTCCCCAGATCCTGCTGCAGCTCTGTACTTTGTAGTTCCATAAGTAAATAAATTCTTCTTTTTTATTAAGTTGTTCAAATTAGATTTCTTAAAATTTTTAGTTGCAATGAACTCAATGTATACATGTATTTTGAAACTTGAACAATTATATGCATGAGGTACTTAATACCTAGTGGATGGCAAGAACTCAATAAGGGAGGCTCCTAGATTTATAATGGGGTTGCATTTTGATTGACCCTTAGAAGGTGAAAATACCATAAGGTGAACCTTAAGATTTGACACAGCTATCTACTGAACATCCTCACTTAGCAACAAAATCCACTGGAGGGTATTGGTTGTTTTCTCATGACTGGGGTACACTGGGAGCCAGGGCTCACAGCTGCCGCTCACATCTCAAGAGTATTGAGCAGCATCTTGCTAGCCAGGAGATTCGAAAGTCAAAGTATGGTTTCTATTGAATGTGTATTGTTTTTGCACCATGGTAAAGATGAAAACCTGTAAATTGAACCATTGGGACCATCTGTAAATGGAATCGTGTGTGTGTGTGTGTGTGTGTGTGTGTGTGTGTGTGTGTTTCTGTCTCTAGCACTTGAAAGCTGCTTAATGGGTCAAGAAAGAGAAAAGAGCAGAGCCACCTCTGCCCACAGCTACTACACCCAGGAACCCCAGGGCCGTTTTCAGCCTGTCTTTAAGGAGCAGGTTGCTTTTTTTCCCCTCTCATTTATTTCTTTGCACATGAACACTGACATCATTTATGGCACCAGTTTTTTTTTTTTTTTTGGTAGTGGGGATTGAACTCAGGGGCACTCAACCACTGAGCCACATCCCCAGCCCTATTTTTTGTGTTTTATGTAGAGACAGGGTCTCACTGAGTTGCTTAGCACCTCGCCGTTGCTGAGGCTGGCTTTGAACTCGCGATTCTCCTGTCTCAGCCTCCCTAAGTGCTGGGATTACAGGCTTGAGCCACCGCACCCGGCTATGGCATCAAAATTTTAAAAAAGGACAAAAGGAAAAAATAAGAGAAGAAAGAGGAAAGGAGGATAGGAGAGAGGGAGGGAAAGATCAGCTTTAGCAAGCTTTTGAAGAGTTAAGATGGCATGGGACTTCTTACCTTCTTATTCTGTGATCATTCTACACTCCTGAGATACCTTCTCCCAAGGATCCCCTGGCTACTCCAACACGAGCACATTCCATTTGCTTCTCCATCTTCTTTATAAAAGCCTGTATTTATTCAGAAACACACACACATGAAAACTGAAACCCAATAACTGATAATAGTTTATTTTTTCTTTTCATGAGCATTTGCATTGTGAAGAGGATTCCCCCCTCCCCCCCAAAAGGCAGCATACTATAAGTGTCCAGGATAAAAGAACTATCAATGTGAGGCACCTACTATGTGCTGGGAAATTTTACACATTATAATGGTTTGGATGTGGTTTTTCCTGCTAAAATCATGCTGAAATTGGATTGCTAATGTCAAGGTATTAGGATGTGGGACCTTGAAGAGGTGATTAGGTCTGAGGCTCCACCTTTATGAATGCATTAATGTCTTTCTCAGGGGATGGTATTGGTTCTCTTGAAACTGGATTAGTCCTCATGTGAATGTTGTAGATGCCATTGTAGAGAGTGGGTTGTGACAAAGTGAGCCTGGCACCCAGTCACACTCTAGCCCATGTGCTCTTTTCTTAGCACTATCTGTGGTACCTTTTTAATTCTATACCATGTTATAACAGATCATGAAGCCCTCATCAGAAACCAAATGGATGAATTCAGCTGATCTTGATCTTCCGAGCCTCTTGAACTCTGAGCGAAGATAAATTTGTTTTCTTTATAAATTATCCAGTCTCAGGTATTTTGTTATAGTGACACAGAATAGATTAAGACATATCTTACACAACTCTTGTAATTACATTGTGATGTAGATGTTCTGCACCCATTTGACAGATGAGAAAACAAGCTCAGAGAAGTTTAAAGATTGCCCAAAACCCCATAACTCAAAAGGAATGGAACCCATATTTAGCTGACCCAAAGCCCATATTTCTAGTTAAGATACTTCCTACTGACCCTGAATTTGTGACAGTCACCAGCTGAGCATCACACTGACTCTGGCCAAGGAAGTAGGAGACACAATTCAGAGATCATTGACCCACTATCATGATGGCTTGGAGATGGGACAGAGGGCAGCAAAGTGACAAAGTGGATTTTATCTGAGGAGATGAATTTTTAAATTCAATAATGGGAACCAACATAGAGCTCTAAAAAAAAACTGTAGTTAAATAGATTTTCTAAACTGATGCCAGCACCTAATCTGTTTGGTCTCTCTTTTTTCTCTTTTCCTTTAATTTTATTTTAGCTTCCAGCCTTATGTGGTTGGCTGCGTAGGGAGGGAAGAGGAATTCTCTGTACTCTGCAGACTCTTTCTGTCGCTCTGCTTTCTCACATTGTAGTCTTAATTTGATCAGCAGTTATGAAAAGGAAACATTAATCCTGGAGAAAAGGGCATTGTTCGTAGCCAGACAGTTTCGGTATTGCTTCTGAAGTGAAACGTTTTGTGCTGGGATATGAGTTTTGCCCCTTGGGACTCTGCAACTCCTTGATGTCAGAAAAAACAGGGGACAGACAAAGTTGCTTAGAATTGGACAGATGACACCTGGTACTGGAAGCTCCTGGGCAAGAGGTTTCCAGAAGCTGCTACTGCATGTGAATGTGGGGGGAGGTAAGTGAGGAGGGGTGACAGAAAAGCAGAAACAGGACATGCTCCTATGCCTAGTCCTGAAGCCTAAGTAATTTATTCCTTATGATTATAGCCATCATGCACACAGCACTTACCACACGCTTTGGTGGCTACCTCATTTTTGTCCTTATAGTAGTTATTAGGGGTAGGTACTATCATGACAATGAAGAAAATGAGGTTTATAGTTTAAGCAACTTGGGTGGGACGTGCCACGTTCTCAGTCACCTCACAGTATGGTCTCTTGAGTGACTATTATGTTCTAGGCCCGGGGCTAAGCCCCAAGGATACAGACATGAATTTTTTAAAAGGTAGCAAAACTGTGTGTCTAGTAGAGGAAATTGATGAATGAACCAGCTGCTGTGCCATTAGCACCCAGTATAGTGTCTGGCCCATGAGAGACAGGCAATAGACACCTATTGAACAATGGGTGGATAGATGAATGGATGGACAGACAGAGAGATGGATAAATAAGTGGACGGATGGAGTTTAATATATTATAGCTATGCTAATAGAGATGAACATGGGTTCTGTGGGGGCATAGAGGAGTGGAAGTCAAACCCTTATCAACAGGTGATGTTGGAGCTGAGTTTTGAGGTAGGGATGGAAGTTCTTCAGCCAGTGACCCTATAAGGTTGCCTCCATATTGAAATTTCCCATCACTCTGCTTTAGCACAGTAGCTCTGAGCTTCCACCTATCATCCTGAGAGCCAGTGACTACAGAGCAACCCACTCAGTCTCCATTTGCTCCCCTCCCAAGGGGGCAGGTGAGCTTTCCTCTGACATTGGTTTTCTTCCTTCTCTCCAATGTGGGTTTATCAGTCCTCAGGAGTGACCAGCATTGCCTGTGAGCTTGGTGTCTGCATTTCTTAAACTGATTGTTAACATTTTAAAAGCAAAGTGTTAAGTTTCAGATCCCCATAAATAATCATTACAAGAATCATAACAGCAATTAACAAAGCAGCAGCAGCAACATAAATGTCTTGCTGCCATTATACAGAGCTTATGATGTGGAATGGTCTTTTAATGTACATTATTTAATGATAGATCCTAACAGCCCTGTGAGAGAGACAAAGCAAATAATCCTTCTACCCTTTGTTGTTGTGGAAAGGATTAATACTCAGAGGAGATGAAGGAAAGTATCAGGTGGTCACATCAAGTTTGTTTAATACTGGCAATTGGCAGCCTGTCTCACTGGGATTCATGGCATCCTGGTTAAGTAGGGGCTTGTGTTCCCACATTTGCCATTGAGTAAACTGAGGTTCTGAAAGTGACTTATCCAGGGGCATGAGGTAGTAAATAAGAAAGCTGTGACTGAAAGCCAGTGTTTCTTATTGACAGTGCAATGTTTTTGCATTTTAATATCTTGCTTCCTTATTGCTCCAGAGATTCAAAGAAAGAGAACTAGTGACCAAGCAGCCCACCTTCTCGAGGGTTTGCGCATGGGCTTTTACAAATGTTAGAGCTCTTGCTAAACACTGGTCAACAGGTCACGAAAACCCAAACCACCCTGGCTATAGGACACCAATGTCTGGGGCCAGGACCAGCTCTTGAAAAAAAAACATGAAGTATCTGAAGTTTCAAAAAAGTTTTAGCTCTTCAGTTGTCCTTTAGAACCATTGTCTTTCTTCTCTTCCTTTTCCTACCCCCACCCCACGTCCTACTCTTCACTTCCTCCTCCCTCTTAGTTTTTGATATTCCCTTGCCCCATTGAACACTTCCTTATTACTGTTGTCCCGGATGTGTGTGTGTATATGTGTGTGTAATGGGAGGAGATTTACTCATGCTTCTTAGAATCTTATGAGATGTGAAAGTAGATTCAGATATGCCTTGAGGGGCTACAGTGTCTCCCCCTCACCATCTCCAAGAAAATGGAGCTGCCCAGTCAATGGGAAGCCATGCTTTCTGCCAAGCTAGGGGAAGAAGAATGAGGAGTGAAATAAAGGAAGCTGTAACGAAGTTCAAAGTCCTCGTCTAACAAGGAGCTTACAGGCAAAGCAAAGAGCAGGGGAGAAGCATCATCAGACGTGAGGTCAGAAAGAGAACCAAAAGAGAACGGAAGACCAACAGGAGATGACTGCTAAGAGATGATGGAGAACAGGAACCAAGGCAGCAGTGAGGGAAACTGGGAGAACAGGGGCCTTAGGGCTAAAGGGACAGAGCTCCCTGCCTAGACCGAGTCTTAAGAGCAAGATCGAAAGAGGACATTCAGCCCAGGACAAATGAGGGTGGGAGTCGTTATCAACTGGGAAGGCAAATCTCATCACAGATGGGGGTGACTTCACCCGTTGCCCAGTATTTGCAGGGGGTGAGGCAGGTGTCTCTAAATGACACAGAATGAAGTAGGAGAGTGGTCTTGGCGTGTAAACCAGTTTTCTTTGCTATGTTGTCCTGATGATATGCTATGCTGTCCTCTGATCTCATAGGCCAACCAAGGGCATTTTCATGGCTGTGACTGGTCAGAGCTTCTGATTTATGTCCTGTCAGAAAGATCTATTTCCCCAGTAATAGCCATGTTTACACTGGTGGTTTCCTTCCCCTGAGGACCTGAGATTGCAGCTAGCTCTGTAGCCTCCTGAGGCATATCACCTAAATGTTCCCCTTGGAAATTGCTCCTACAAATATTCTCAATCAAAACCCAATAAAATGTCTGAGCTCTTGTACTACCCTAGAGGCTGGGAATTGCACACTAGAATCATAGCCTAGTGTATTAAACAAAACTTCCAATTTCCCTCCAACAATACAGAATTTTTGGAATTATAGCTGGGCCTTAATCATCTGAAGGTTGACTTTGTTACTGAATTAAGAATGTTTACCTATCACCTTAGGACGTTTAGGGATGCAAGCACATGAGAGACAAAAATGAAATCCAGGGATATTAACAGCAAGGTAGGTACTGAAGAATTATCATTCAGAGAATTTCTTCCTTGACTAGGATTTTGTAAAAAATCCATGTTATGCTTTCTATAAAAGAACTTCACAAAAGCAGATATTCATAAAAGCCAGCCTTCCAAAAGCAGTGACTTTTTTTCTTCCCAAGAAAATAACCTAGTGGCATATTAATTAGAGCACAGCTTGTGCTGCTGTGACAAAGAGTAACAAATGGTGTCTCAAGCAAGGTAAAAGCATCTTCTTTCTTGGGATATAAGTCCAAGCTGCTGGGTGGTCCAGGTATCATTCTGGGAAGAGGTTTCTTCTGTTCCATTGATCTCATTTCCTCTGATGCTGTTCATCAGCATGGATGAATTTGACCCACCAGCATCATTTTTATGTTTCAGCTCATGGGAAAGGGGAAAAAAGATTAAAAGGAGTGGAGGCCAGCAATTTTCTCCTGAGGTTAAGACTTAGAAGTTAGCTGGGTGCAGTGGCGCATGCCTGTAACCCCAGCACTTGGGGAGGCTGAGACAGGAGAATCGCGAGTTCAAAGCCAGCCTCCGCAATGGCAAGGCACTAAGCAACTGAGTGAGACCCTGTCTCTAAATAATACAAAATAGGGCTGAGGATGTGGCTCAGTGGTTGCGTGCCCCTGAGTTCAATCCCAGGTACAAAAAAAAAAAAAAAAAAAAAATACTTAGAAGTTGCTCACATTGTTCCAATACACCAGGATAGGTTCCAACTGACCAGAACCTAGTCATGTGACAGAGAACTGGGGAATGTAATTACCAGTTGGGTGGCCATTGTCCCCGTTCCTCCAAAGCTCAAGGATATTGGAGAATGATTAGCTGTCTCTGCTAAAGTGCTTTTTTCCTAAACTTCATCTCAAAAGGCTTTTCTGTTTGCTCTGTCCAAAGAACCTCCTGAGAGTCTGGACTTTTCCATGCTGGTTCATGTCTTTGCACCTGTATTTGCTGCTCTCTCATCCTGGAAAACCTTTTTTCTCCCTCTCAGCCAGGTGGACTCTTGCTCGCCTTCTAAAGCTAATCTCAGGCACTGCTTCCTGCAGAAGAGCTTCCTGTGTACACTGTCTGGTCTCTTATCGGGTGGACGGTGTTTCACTAAGAGAAGCCACGTTTAACACCATGGCATGGATGCATCTTTGGCTAGACTTGGAGTTTCTCAAATCAGGCTCTGCCTCAGAGTGAAGGCTGCTATGGTTTGATATGGGCTGTCTCTCAAGGTTTGATGTTTGGAAGCTTTTTCTCTAGTGTGACAATGAGGTGGCGGGACCTTTAATAGGTGGGGCCTATTGGGAATCAGGTCACTGAGGCCACTAAGGAATTGATGTTATTCTCATAGAACCCTGGTTAGTTCTCAAGGGAGAGTTATTATAAGAGAAAAGGCCTGGCCCCCCTCTGGCCTCTCTGGCTTACTGTCTCACTATGTGGCTTTCTGCCTCTTGCATGCACTTATGCTAAGATGCCAACTGCTATGAACCAACTGATGCTCGCACTTTTGGACCTCTGAAATTGTGAGCTAAATAAGCCTGTTTTCTTAATAAAGTACCCAGCCACAGGTATTTTACTACAGTAATGGAAAATGGACTACTGCAAATCCCTATGGCAAACTGATTTAATTATGATCTCTGGGGCCAGGAGCCAGGCACTAGAGATTTAAAATGTTTCCTCAGTTGATTTAATGTATAGCTAGGCTTAGGAACTACAGAACTAGCTTAAGGGCAGAATTTTTATCTCCGGACCATTAACACTTATATCTGACATTCTGTTGACATTCAATAAATTCTTAGTGAATGAACAAATGAATAAATGAAAAATGACTTCTATGTATTAGTTAAACTAGACCCCAAACAAGAATTAACAATTCATATCATTTTCTTGAACACAGAATATTAGCACCAGAAGGGACCTTCAACAAGATAGAGATTCATCATGTCTGACAGATGAGGAAACTATAATCCAAAAAGTTCTCATGGTGAGTTTATAGCAGAGACCAGGCTCATGGATTCCAAGCTTGTAGGATGTCACACAGTAAGTCACCTTCACTGTGTGTATCTATACACGTTTGAAACATAGAAGTATTTCCCTTGCTTTACCTTTCAATGCAAGGCTGAGCTCTAGCTACCCCACTGAATTGAAATGGAAATGCTGCCGGCTCTCCAGTCTTTATTCGTTGTTTGGAACCTGCTCATTATACCGTTTTACTACATAATGAAGACAAATGCCCACAGTTTAGCTGCAGATTTGGTTAATGACAAGATGTATAATAATACAAGATAATAGGGCCAGGCCATTGCATTCTAATTAAATATTTTTGTCAGATTCTTTCCCTCATTAATCTTCTTTTATTTGCTTTGCTTTATGGCTATTTTACTTCCCACCTTGAGTATATGTATACACGTAATTTTAAGAACAGAAAGAGTTTCAAGGTTTTTATGGGAATTGGGCTTTCTCCTTTCTGTACGTGTTTATTTGCCTACAAACCATTGAGTTTAGAAGAGAATACATCACACGTAACCCGGGCAAGGCCTCTAATTGGTATGCTAGCCCACGCAAAGCTATCTGATTGCATTCAGTAACTGGCAGGGACAGAAAGCATTTCCAAGGGAAATAATATCTTGCTGTGAATCTGGGAATATCTCTGTAAGAACTGAACAGTAAACACCAGCCTTAATTTTAATGTCTTCCATTATGCAAAATTTTCAAAAGATGGGGTCTCTGATATTCAAGCCCACCCCTCGGGATAACTATGCTATCATAAAACTGTTAGGGGAGTCAATGTCAAATTTCCAACTGCTCAGGGACTCTGAATCTTAGAGCATGAACATTTCTAGATCATCATTTTCTCCCATAAGCAAAAGTATTTACCTATTAAGAACTGTCGAAGGCTGAGATTCCATGAGCTCTCTGGCTGTTGGCAATAACCCCTTTCAGGTTGAGCTTTGATGGGGCAGTATTTAGGTTCTAATGGCCCTTAAAAGCTGCAAGGTGCAAACGTGAAACGATGAAATCCAGACCGCAATGGCCATTTGCAGAATGATCCTTGCAGCGCTGCAGAGAGATTTGGCGGTTGATGAGGCATCTCCATCAAAATGTGCTCCCAGAAACGCGTTCTCCATGATACCTGTTTCATTTAATGGTGCTCATTCTCACCCTCCACCCCCCTTCCCACAACTAAAGATGATTACTCTGACAGCAAGCTGTGTCTCACCCATCATTTTCTGTCAATTTTCTTGCCTCTGGAAAGGATTCTGTTTGGGTTCTTAGATTAATTCTCTAGGCAAAACACTCGCCCCCTATTCTTGCTATTTCTGTTCGAAATAGATATCCTGGGAGAGTTAACTGAGCAAACAAAACTTAGACTATGATTTAAACACAACACACCAATTACAAGTTTTAAGGAGGAATAGAAAAGGCTTCAAGTCTAACTTTGCTACCAAATGCACACTGGACATGAGGTATTGTATGAATCTGGCAATACACATCTGGCAGCTAAGCAAGATTGTCTCTCTGTCTCCCATCCTATAATCTAGATTGATATCCCACCAGCATCTGCAGCCCAAGATGTGTGTGCCTGATGGATATTTAAGCAGCCACATAACCCTTAACAAGAGTTTTTTACTAACCAGTTAGTATTCTTCCTTCTCTAGAGAAGTCACTTAAAGAAACCCCTGTGGATGCCATTCAAAATATTTCTTGGGACTGAATTTCTGGTATTAAAGGATCTCACATACCCTTCTCTAAAGACATTTTTTGGGGGTAACTGTTCTTTCCAACATTGAGCACATTCAACCTCTATAAAGATGATGAATCCTTAGTACCCAAGACTTCATCCTGCCTCAGCTGAGCTGGGGAAACATCTTGACCTATGCAAAACATATCAAGAGCGGCAGACAGATGTGACATTTAAAGGGACGGTGGAGAGGGCCAAAGGCAAAGGAGATGGCATCCAGCCTCAATTTAAAATGGGATACCCATTCCAATTATAAGGTCTTCATCTCTTAATCAGTGAGGCTCTGAGGAGAGTGTCCTTCTGTTTCCTTCTTTTTCTTCTTCTCCTCAGTGCAATCAACTACTTGGGGAAAATCTAACTCTGGGATGCAAGAAGGAAGATTTTGGTTGGTTGATAGTGGTGGTAGACCAGGAGGCCTTCATTTAGACATATTGGTTAAAATGTATTAATAAATCAGGTGTTTACTGGAGCAAATGCTAGAATATAGAGGAGTACAAATACAAAAAGAAATATTGACAAGGGAAAGACTCAGTGTGGTGGTGTAGAGCATTGGCCAGGCTTAGCCAGGCTCCCTGGCCCATGCCTGTAATCCCAGCTATACAGGAGGCAGAAGCAAGAGGATCACAAGTTTGAGGACAGCCTCAGCAACTTAGCGAGACCTTGTTTCAAAAATAAAAAGTGCTGGGGATGTAGCTCAGTGGTAAAGCACTCTGCATTCAATCTCCACTACCATGAGATAAAAGAGAGAAAGAGAGAAGAGAACAGCTAGACCTCACTTGCCAAAGTAGAAGGCAGGGAGTATATTGAGTATTTTGGTTCCTGAAGCATCTGAAAGAAAAAGGATCTATTCTGCCATCCCTCGACCCTGCCATGGTCAATGCGAAACATTTTCTCAGGGGCCACAATGTAGGCAGGGTGAAATTTTCTCTCTTCATTCAGTATGTTTGATTCCCAAGTTCTCCTGGACTGAGAGATAAGAACCAAGGACCTTGATAAGAGTTTCTCTCTCTCTCTCTCTGTCTCTCTCTCAAACACACACACAGAGACAGCTCCATTGTTTATTCTTCTACTCCTCTTTTAGATATTTACCTAACTTCACATAAAAAGACTCCAAAAATTTTGTGCACAAAGAAGCCACACAACCCACACAGGCTTGTCTGGCCATAGACCCTTCTCTCTGCGGAGCGCCTACAACCACCCTATTGATTTTGTGTCCTGCTGAAAAGAATCTTTGGGAACTGTTAGACTAACTCGAAGATTCTCTCTCCTGTCCTTACACCACTGCCTACTTGTTAAACCCTCTGTTCTTCCCAGCTCCTTTTCTATCTTATTTTCTCTACTCTATTTTTCTCTTGCCTTTTTGTTTGGGATTCTCTCCATTGTCATTCCAGTGACTGCCCATACTTCACCTGTGAGGCCTAACGGTCTCCCTTAGGTGGGCTTCTCTTTGATTACTCCTTTGCCGCTTTTCAACCCTGGATTTCATTTTTTTTTTTTTTTCTTTTCCAGCCTATTTAACCTCTTCTACAGGTCAAAGATAGTTTCTTCCCAAGCAAGTTCAAGGATCTCAATAAAACAACTTGGACTTCAGTTCCTTAATTTGCCTTCATTTCCTTAGCTTATCATCCCTATCAATCATTATTTTTTCCTCTAAGGATCTTCATATCTTTAGAAACATTGCTTCTTTAGATAGCTCTGTATTATTTTCTCCTTATGCTTTTTGATACCACATTTTTTGTTGTTTTTCTAATCCCATTTTTATCTTTGTTTTATCCATTTCAAAAAATACACCAGAGACAGTCTTTATCTCTTGCTACATTATGTCTGCATTTTAAAAAAATTCACAGTACAACATTGCATATGTGTAAATAAATTATTGTAATAAAGCCTTCCACATATTTGTTTACTTGTGATATTTGATTTAGTTGGTTTCATATCAAAAAGTCCTGCCCATATTTCTCTAATCCTTTTTAATGAAATTTAAAATGGTTTTCCATATTTCTTTGTATTCATGTAAATTATTTGGTGCTTTATAAATTGTAAGATTTTTATTGTTCTGCCCAACTGCTCTCAATTAAAACACAAAAACAAAAACCTCGAGGTGTTTTGTTTTCTTTCTGAAGTCAACATAATACAACAATATATGCCTGATCTTCAGCTTCTGAAGTTCTTAGTAATGATGATGGGGGCATTTTTTATGGGAGTGTTTTCTTTCCAAATGCTCTTAGTGTTTGCTTTTCATTCAGCATCCAGTACAGAGCTTTGAGGGGAATGAGAGAGAGAGCGTATTTGTGTGTGTGTGTTTGTCCCTGACTTATGATGCTTTAATTTTTTGATGGTGTGAAAGCTATATGCATTCAGTAAAAACCATACGTTGAATTTTGAACTTGGATCTTCTCCTGAACTGGCAATACAGCAGGATGCTCTTTACAACGCTGGCCAGTGGCTTCCAGTCAGCTGCATGATCATGAAGGGAAACATCTGACTATAGTGCGTTGAGTTGCTAAGCTCTGATGCTCCATGGGTTCAGGCATATTAAATGCATTTTTGACTTCATTGTTTCCAACTTATAATAGATTTACCCAGATGTAAACCCATTGTACAATAAGAAGCATCTCTCTCCCTATATATATATTTTTGGGGGGGGGAGGTTGGGTACCAGGGATTGAGCTCAGGGGCACTCAACCACTGAGCCACATCCCCAGCCCTATTTTGTGTTTTATGTAGAGACAGGGTCTCACTGAGTTGCTTAGCGCCTCACCATTGCTGAGGCTGACTTTGAACTTGTGATCCTCCTGCCTCAGCTTCTCGAACTGCTGGGATTACAGGCATGTGCCACTGCTCCAGGCTATCTATTTTAATAGAAGTCTTTAAGCCTTATAAAAAGAAAACAATGTTATAGCTACCATTTATGGAACATTGACCAAGTCTAAGCTCTACTCGTTTGACATTATCTGTCTCACCTAATTCCTGAAAAAACCTTGCAACGTGGACATTTTTAATACCCATTTTGCGATTTGAAGAGCTGAGTTTCAGGGAGATAAAGCAATTTGACTATGATGACGTGGCTTCTGAGTAATCACAGTGGGATTGAATTCAGCTTTACCCCCATCTTAAGGGTTCTAAACTGTTAGGACATACTTCTAAATCTTTACCTAAAAGCTACTATTTATTTCCACTAAGATGTATTGAAACAGCAACTTCAGGCAGGACCCAGCTAGTGCTGACACAGCCCCATGCTTGGAGAAAAAAACTTACAGACTACATGTAACTATCAGCCTGAGTCAGGCACAGGTCAAAAGAGCTGTCTGTACCTATAGTGGGGGCAAATTGAGTTAGAGCCTTAAAGCATACCCCAAAAATATGGGGATGAGGATGGGCTTCATGGCTGTTCAAGCTAGTGGTCAGGTCACACATACACACATATTTCTCACACAGGAGGAGGACTACATTGCTAAAAGTTCAATAGCACACTTACCTCCAAGCCTCAGTAGCATGTAAATTGTGTCATCAAGAATCTTTCTCTGTCTTCATCTCTTGGCATAACTCTTGCTAATTTGGCTTCATTCTCCGTCAGGCTATTCTCTTGCAACAGCAAGATGGCCACTAGCACCTATAGGCTTACATTGAGTTAGCTTAGTGTTCCTACTGGGAAAAGAGCTTCTTTTTCCTCATTGGCTCCACATAAGACCTATGATGGACTGGTACAGTGTGAGTGACTTCTATGCAGCTACTCTGACCAGAGAGGAGACATACAGATTTTTCACACTGGCACCCTGGGTTCACTCTTAGGGCTAGAGGGAAGAAAAGGGTTTCAGCCCATCAGAACTACATGAACTGAGTAAGAATGTTTCTGAGAGAAGATAAAATAGACTCTGAATATCCATGGGGAAAAAATGTCCACTACTATTTTATCAGTTATAAGGCAGAGACCCATGACAGCTGAGAACACAGGGACCAAGGTTGACTCAATACACAAGCTGCTGAACTGGTTTTCCTAGACTATGAGTGGTAAAGGATGCGATCAGTCATTTAGGTTTACCAAGGATTTATTTAACTCTGCTAAGATTGTAAGGGCAAGGAGCCAGGCATTTATTCATGTAAACATTTATTCATTCTACAAACATACGTCCTTGAATTCTGCCACTGGACATTGTTCTACTGTGTACCAAGCCCTGTGACAGGTGTTGGAATGTAGAGAAGACCCAATACTTCCCTTAAAAAATTTATAACATAGAAGAGAGAAAGTTTTAATTTATAGCTTAAAACAGAAGTTGCAATTAATAGCTATAACATAAAGAAGTACAATATCCTATTTTTCTTCCAAGGTGTTTTTGGTAGCAATGCCCTGAGTCTGAAAGCATTTTCTAAAGAGAAGTCAAGCAAAGCTCATGTATTAGAACAATGTCATCATCAATCACGTGCCCGTGTCACTCATTAGGAGTCTGTTTGTTCTCTCTGGGATTCTAATGAGATTCTTCCTCCTTTAGGAATTCTAAATCTAACCATAGCTAAATCTCTTGAAAGTGAAATAGAAACAGGACACAACTAGCCCCCAAATAATTTCAACTTGATTTTACAATGAATAGCAAAATAGGATTTGGCCTAGATCCAAATATTTGCTGTGAGACTAGATATGGGTCAGTTAACATCTCTGGGACTTTGTTTATGCATCTGTAAAATGGAGGCTGTGATGCTACAGAGGACTGTTGTGAGAAGTAAATGAGATATTATATGTACAACTCTTAGAAAAGCACATGGCTTGGAGTAAGTATAAAACAATCCATAGTAGCTACAATTATATTTTATATGTTGTTATTATAAGGATTATTGTTATTATGATTATTATATTATTGATGCATTGAAGATCAGAGATACTCAGTGGCTTGCCCACTTTCCCAGCCTGTTAATGCCAAGGTCAGGGCTCAGACCCAGGTTTCCTGGCCATTATATGAGATCTCTTCCTCTGACATCACTGTGCCTTGACATCATCTAGTTTACATCCCCTGTGACACCTGACTCAGTTAGTCCTGAAGTCATTTGTATTTTCTCAGCATACACCTTCTGGGACAGCAAGTGTGGCATTGGCAAGAATAATCATACTTGGCATTTGTATAATATTATATACAATATACACTTCAAAGCCCTTTGGCATATATTTCCCCACGTGGGATGAAGCATGTGCCATGGATATTCCACTCATGGATAATCAAAGCAGGAATTTTATGCTGGTTATTAGATTTGATTTCAGCTTGCTTTCTGGGAGACCCCCAAATCAATTTATTTAGTGTATGGCATATTCATCATCACTGGTTTTCAGGGAATTTAGGTCAGCCAAAATTGGGAATTTGCTTTGCATGTCTTAGGGAAAAAGATGTTTCCGGGGATTTGCCTTGCACAGATAGGGGCAGCAATGTTGACAGAGAAGAGGAAAGAGGCGTGCTGCAGAACTTGAGCTCTTATCAGTGTCCTGACAGGTACTTTGGGGAAGCAGGATGCCACTCCGGAGGCCCAAAAGCAGATGCTGAGCCCGCCATGCTACCACAGGAGAATGGATGCTTGGGGCAGCTCCACTGCCTGCCCTTCTTTTATGAAAGGGATGTATAAAAGGCTATCACCTAAGAAACGCGGGTTTGAGGATAAAGGCAAAGGTTTTTAGTGCAAAGAAACAACTTTGATTTCCAACAGTCACCAAACACTAACTTTGAGCCTCTCTGCTCTTCAATTTCATCATATCTTAAATGGGTATTGATGCATCTACCTCATGCAACTATCATAAAGTTAAAATGCATGATTACAGTGCCGGTGTGCAGAAAGTGAGTACAAATGTTACCTTTTGTTAATATTATTTTATCATTATTCTTAGGAGCAGTCACTATTTTGGCAGCTCTGAGGGCTAGAATGTTACTCCTTACCTGCTGTTTCTCTCTTCTGCAGAAGCAGCTTTCTGTGATGAGGTTCAAGGTGGGCTTTAGGACTCCAGAAACCCAGAGAGGTTTGGAGTTTGCTGTACTTGAGAAGAGAATGGTCCCTGGTCTGTACTGGAGGAAATCACCAGCCGTTGTCACTGAAGGGTACTGCCAAGAGGAGTCCCACACTAAATGGGGGCTCCCCATGGGTAGGCATGGTATCAGTGCCTACCGGCACACAGTAAGTCCAGGAACAAAGAGTAACTCTTGGGAGAACTTGCTGTTGGGAGCTGCCACATTAGATCTTGGGGGACTACCTGGAGCTGGGCCTCCTTGGAATCTCTTTTACCAGAAGCAATTGCAGAAAAGGCTAAGGCCATTGAGACCAGGAAGAGCGGAATTCCAGATTCAAGTTCTGTAGGAAATATTGTCACTTGTCATCTGCAGCCCACTTTACCCTACCAAAGACAATCTCGGCTGGGTGCGTGAGTGCCGGGTGTGGATTGGTAGGGAGCTGACCAGAAAGAGTTAGTATTTTAGTGTTTCAATGTCCCTCTCTTCCTTAAGAGACCTGATGGGACTGGAAGTCCAAATTTATGGGACTGAGAGAGCTGAAGAGATTCTAAATGATAACCTGGTGAGATGAATAGCCCCAGAAAGGGAGGGCTCCATTAACAAGTGCAATGAGAATGCTTGTATTTTATTTGATGGCAAATGACATTAGCAATCTACAAAGAGATTTCAGTGAACTTAGATCTAAACTGAATTATCCTGCTGTGGGGGCAGCCAAACTTGCCAAACCTCCTGAGCTGTGTAGGAATACCTTTGTCAGTTCTGAAATAATAAGCCCCCCCCCTAAACTTTACAGAGTGCTTTTTTTTTTTTTTAATTGGTAAAGAGCCTTTCCCTTTTCACCCTTCCACCCTGGGATGGGTTGATACTTCCAAGTCCATGGCTTTTATGACTTTGCACATTTATTTCCCTACATCTTTATTTTCTATTAGAGAATATACCTATTTCAAACAGTAGCTTGTGAACATTAAATGAAAAATGCAGATAAAGCACTTTACATGCTTGGCGATAAATAATCATCTCAATCTCAGCAATGAATAACATTAGTTAGTAAGTGCTCAGTATGCTCTATGTACTGGGATTACTGCTTAATCTCAGAACAATCCTCAGATTAGATACCATTATTATTATTGTGGTTGGTATCATTATCCTAATTTGACAGATGGGGACACTGAGACTTTGAGAAGTAAAGACATTGCCCAAAGTACCACAACAAAAATGTGGCAGGTCAGAGCTTCAAACTCAAGTGTCCCCGTGTTAAAGAAAATGCACTTGTGTAAGTCGTCAGAATAAGCAAGGAGTTATTTAGGGCAATTCCTATTAAAATAGAGTCTGGAGACTCAAAAAAAAAAAAAAAAGAAAAAAGGACTCTCACACACATGCCTGCTAAAAACTATCACAAGGACTCTGAAAAAGCACAGCCTTGCACAGGGTACTTCCAAGAGAACATCTGTCTAGCAACTACCTCTTCCAACTTGGACTGACATCACCCTTGTTATTGTTTGAAAACAACTTATGTAACCTTACTCATTTTACTTAAAAAAAAACAAAACAAAAAAAACCCAACTTATCTTCCTTTGCCTCTCTGAATAATATGCCCATGATCCCACAAATATAAAACTGCAGATTGCAATCTTCTCATTTCTAAATAAATTCATGGTGTTTTTAGAGAGCCACTCTATGGTTCTTGAAGTTGACACACTTAACTGCTTTGCTACACTTCCTCGAAATATTAACTAGTTCTTCCACTCGGTTAAGTATTTACTGTGCACCAATTATGCGTAAGACACTGCAAAAGTCTAACAAGGAACTTCCGGGAATAGCTTTTTACAAATGGCAATTTATTAGTTCAGTGTGAAGCCCAGTACTCAGCAAGCAGGTGCTGAAGAAACATGAGTTAGCTGTTGTCTTTGTTATTTTCACAACTGAAAATTACAAAGTGCAGTCGGGAAAGAGGGAGTAAATGAAACCCAGTGGAGTAAGAGCAAGGAAACCATGATGAGAAGCAGTTTTCTACCATCCTTAGCTCTCTGTTTCGTACTCTCTGATGTTGTGCATTTATATCATCCCCTTGAAGCAATTTTGGAAAATAGAAATCAGGTCTATTTCCCCTCTGGGCCTCGCTTACTGCCTGGCCTTCCATAAGCCTTGCAGGTATTTGCTATATCAGATTGAATGGGAAACGTGTTTGCCACGAGCATTCTGCCACTTCCTCGGTGGGTGGGGGAAGTTGACTTTCAAGAAAACAGGGAAGGAACATGGTACAGACCACCATTTCTCAAATTAAGTACTGCCCTTGGGTGGGAAGAAAGACCCAGAGCCTTCTTCAGCGCACAGCATTTCTTCGGGAGAAATGGAGCCCTGCCGCCATCCTCAAGGCACATGCGCTGTTCCTGTCACAGCCAAGGAGCTGGCAAGGCAGAACAGACTCTGCCTGAGAGAAAACCGGGAAGCTCTTCAGTGGGGCACAAGTTCAGCCAGGAAGCTTGCCTCCTGCTCAAGGACAAGCCTCCTCTCTCTTCTAACATGAAACCAGGGTGTGAGCTCTGCCTGTCATGCAGACATCACTTCAGGACCCACAGAAAGACGATTAGCAGCAGGATTACCATGCCCACCTGAGACTGGGCCCCAGCAGGCAAGGGGGCTAAAGCAGGCCCCACCATTCCCACCATTCAGAACTAGGATCCACATAACTCTTTATCTATACCTCCCAATGACACCAAAACACCATGCCTGTGGATTCCTTTATTAGCACGTTAAGAAGGAAATCACTCAAATGTAGGAAAATTTTCTCATTTCCCAGATATGTGTGAAAGAATAATCCATGGCTTTCAGAACAAATGAATTAGGCCCTGGTAACATTCTGGCAAAGGAGAGAGGTTTGCCTGCATCGCCTGCATACAAAGCTGAGCTTCTTCCACTCACTTTGAGATCTCCGCTGCTACTGACCCACTCAGCAGTACATGGGCCCAACGGCAGGGGCCATATTGAAATCTGATCAATTAGCACCAGCCTCTTGGATGTCACATAGTCAATCTTACGGACAAGCTAGACTAAGCTCACAAAAATTCATTATGATTAGATGGGGGGGAGTTATTAGTTCTCAGACAATTAGCAAAAAACCAGCAGGAAGCTTATTAACTGCTAATGGTGGTGAGCTACTGTCTGGCAATAATAACTCCACAAAATATTTCAGAACATTCTCGATAAAGCAAAGGAAGTTGAAGAAACAAGTCCCCACCTAGGTTCAGTGTTACTAACTCCCCACCCCCAAGGCAGCCTCTCCTCCAGTGAATCTCCTCAGTAGTTATTTCCCCTTTAGTTGACTCCCCACGGGCAGGATGCCCCCTTGAGCTAACATGTAAGGTCAAAACTCAGACAATATTTTCTCCAAGTCACTGAATTGCCAACTGCTGTGTGTCCTTGCACAGGAGGCTGTGAGGCAGATCTAAAAGGCTAAGTGGGAGGCCACATTCAATATTATGTCAGCTATCCAGGACTCTGGGATTTTGGTCCAATTATTCAGGTTTTTGAGCTTCATTTTTCTCATCTACAAACTGGAAGTTACAACACTTATCAGATAAGCAAATTAAAAGCTGGTATGTGTAAAACAGCCAGCAAAACTTTTGGCACGTGGAGAGGATGCAGAAGTCTTACAAGTGATGTCCTATACCAGAACATTGCAGGAAACAAAGCAATGAGAATCCAGGGTGGAAGTTTTTGGAGATTCCTGAGATTAACTTGCAAGGCTTTGCAGCCTTCTACAGGAGGAGGAAATCATGCCTTCTGATTATGATATTTTGGAGAAGCATCAAGAAAGAAGGAATCCTTGAAATGGCCTGTCAACTGTGTAGGCTTTACCATGCAGACATAAGTGGAAATTCATTGCAGCAGCAGAAACAGTATAAAGAAAGAGGCAAAGAGGTGGGAAACAATCATGGTTTGGGAACACTGTAGTCCAGATCATCCAGAAAAGTGTTTTTAAATGAAAGGAGATAGATATAAGGCTGAAGGGAAAGTCTAACTTACTTGCAAGAGACCTTAACTGTTACATCAGTAAGTGTGAGCATTATTCAGAAGGCAATATGGAGCTGTTCATAGTCATTTAACAGAGATGTGGCATCATCACAGTCATGAACCCTATAGCAATAGATATGTATTTTTATTAATTTTCTAACTAGGCATAAAGTAGGGATTCCTTTGGTTAGAATAGAAGGTAGAAAGTGACATTTACAGGCTAAGATTATCAAGGATCACCAGAACTAATAAAGATTCTATCAATTAATATTTGGAGTAGAATAAACCATCCCCAAGTTTGTTGGCTTGAAATAATAGCCATTTATTTATCTCTAGAGGTCTGGAATTTGGACTTGGCTTAACTGTGTCTGGAGTTAGTAACCTGGGTCAGCTGGGTTTATTGTGGGCCAGGGGACAATGGCTCTCCTCCAGGTGGCCTCTCATCTCCCAGCCGCAGAGCTGGGCTTGCTCACCAGGAAGAAGTGTGTTCTAAGAAAGGGAATAATGTTGTACAAGGTGGCTTTTGGATGTCCAGGCGTGGGACTGGCACATGCTAGTGGTCAAAGCAAGTCACAGGGTCAGACTCAGTTTAGGGGTAGAGAAAGAGTCCAACTTCTTGGCAGGAGGAACTGCAAGGTCACATTGCAGAGCTGCCTGAGATACAGACAGACTACCTTATCCATGAAAGAGTACTATCATGTGGCCATTTAAAAATCTTAAATCTGCAAAAAGACAATAGGAAATAAACAAGCATAACTATACCTTATATTCTTACACATCTTTCTGGTCACATATTCAAGCAAATAACATTAGTAAATCCCAACACATCTTCACCATAATAGCAAGATATGGTTATCAAAAAGCCACATAAAGATAGAAAATTCAGAAACCTAATGTGAGTCTATTGCAGTTAAGTTCTAAAGAGGAGTAAAGGACTTATGGCCTGCTGACCAAATGTAACCAAATGTGTTTGTGACTTTTTACTTGGGACAAAAAAGCAAAATTTAATGGACTATGAGGGAAGAATTGATCCATGAAACAATTTGGTGGCAATTGCCAACAGCTTACCGAGAATTAAAGTAATAACAGAAAACTGTCTGCAACCGTGCAAGAGAATAACCTCCAACTCTGAAAGCGAGATCATTTAGCAAGGAATAAGGAGAAAGATCCAGCACAGTAGTGCTGAGACTGAAAATTTTTTAAAGGAAATTTCAGGGGCTCTTGATTCCCATCCTTTTTTTCCCTACTACTTCTTCTTTTTGTAATGCATAAGGAAACTCAGATACATCATCACTAAATCAGCATGCAATTAAAAGGGCAGTCAGGACTAGCCATGATTTTGCTAAATCTATTTTTCTCAATGACGTCTGCAACCCCTCTGAGGTTTGGAAGCGGAGTCAGCTTAGCTTATCCATTTCTCCTTCCTCACATGCATGTGCACATTGAGATGGGTATTGTTGGATTGCTCATGAATGCAAAGTGCCAGACACTGATTTCCATTCTGGGAGGGGGTGGGAGAAAGCATTTCAGTCAATGAGTTGGTGGTCTCCATCCAGTTCTTAGCATACTGCTACCCATAGCCCTACTGTGCCAAGACAATGGGACCCTTTGTTGACAGTCTTGGCACAAGCACTAAGGATTAACTGGGCATGGTGCCTCAGCCACTCTCAGCTGCAGCTCTGCTCAGTTCAGAACACAACTAACATCCCGGGGCCAGCCTGAGAAGGCTTCATTTGTCACTGCCCATGACTTACCAATGCTGGGGAAAATCTGTTGTTTGAAAGTTGTACACTAGGTTTTTATTTCAGACATAAGCTACTGCATGGCTCTTCTTCCTTATGAGGAAGGCAGCTAGCACCATTATTTTCCTGCCAAGAGATATTTTCAGTCCAGAGCAGATACAGAAGTACCTTTTGTTGAGTGACCCACAGCCAAGAAGTAAGTTTATACCTTAGTGTTTTGCTATGAAACGTGCAAGATGGAAACTTAAAGCCAATTTTTGAAGATTGACAGAAAGGCATAAATTATCACAGAGTAAAATTTAGTGAATCTAGGAATACTTCTCACTGGGTCCATCATTCTGAGATATCACATCTCTAAATATATATTTGAAAGAGACTTTAAAAGGCAGAGTGGACATCCACGTGTCGGGGTGTATGTGTTTGTGTGGGTGTGGATGTGTGTGGTTGTACTTGTTGCTTGTGTGGCATGGCTAGCATTTCTTCCTTCTTTACAGAAAACATCTCAAGATACTTTTAGGGATTATCTACTACCATTACTTCATTATGCCCAGATTCTTAATTTAAGTGAGATTGACCCAGTCTCTCTAGCTTTGATGCTGGGCATATGACTCAGGAATCACCAACTGGACTATTTACACTACCTAGTCTCAGTGACTGTTTCATGAGTGAGCCATTAACTCAAACCAGTACAGAATCAATTGTAAGATTTTGCAGGTATTCTTGGGAGTGGGGACATTATCGTTTCACTGAGTTTGCTAGAGAGGTGGAATATAAGTTTGGAACTGCTTCTTAAAGCAGTTTAATCAACAAAAAGAAAAGCAGAGGGAGAGAATGAAAATAATTGATTCCAGATGATACATTTTGAGTCTCTGGATCTAGACCTCCCTAAAGCTTGATCTATTTCTTGACTTTTTAATTATGTGACTCAGTAAATCTCTCCTCTTATTTAAACTAGTCAAGATGCATCTCCATCACTTGAACCTCAGAGTGCCCTCACTAATTCCTAAGGTTCTCTATTTTGTTCTCACCCTTGGGGGAAGGGAGATACGGAAGCCACTGGAAGTGATACGCTTTCTTGTAGTTTCTAGAGTTAGAGGCCAGCAACACATTAGGCAGATAATTCTTACAGAGAAAAAGAATGTCTTAACATTCAAATTTCTCCTAATATAAATTAAACTCATTTCCTCTCAACAAGCCACAGAGAAATTCCATGTCCTCCATTCCAAGATCTTGTTATGGAGGAAGATACAACTTAAGCTTATCTCTCCAGTCTTCCTTTTCAGGTTGGCCTCTTTCCTTTGGTCATCTGGTTTCTCGTCGCTCAAACATCATTTGTTAGTCCTTGGAAGTAGGGTAACATTCATCTGACCAGGCAATTTCCTCAGTGAAATCCCTCCATGGGTCCAATTGACTTTAATATAAAGTCCCCCTTTTTCCATAGTGCTTTGGTTTGTTTCTGTTGCCTTTTGAAAAAGTACTTGAGATGTACTTTGTATAAACCTACTTTTTATAAACCTTAGCAACCTAATCTAATAATAAATCAAGTAAAATTTAAGAGCTGTAAGAAAGAGGAAAGACAGGTTTGTCTTTTTTTCTCTCTCTTAATAACAGGAAGTCAATAGATGATGTTTAAAGCTGAAAACTATTGTTGGAACAAAACCAAAGATGCCAACTTCTTGCAGTTATTTCTTTTTTCCCTTAATGTGTAGATTTTTGAAAAATGTGTGTTTGTGTGTGTGAGAGAGAGAGAGAAAGAGGAAGAGATAGAATGCGTATTTAGGCAAAGTTTAGCAATTCTTTGAGCAATTCTTTCAGTATTTTCTTGCATTTAATATGGTGGACTAAACAAAAAAGTTTTCTTTCTTTTCTGGAAATCTACTAATAGCATAGTAAAATAATTTTGAAGACTATGACTATAAGGAATGCAGAAAGGAGAATCATAAACAGTTCATAGGTTCAACTATTTTTGGAGGAGAAAAGATAGAAGGGTGTAGAATAATTAAGAAAAGCTTAAAAAGCTATAGCATAAATATACTTACCTGAGACAGGGGAGCAGGGGCTGCAGTGAAGAATTCTAGAGAATTATAACCCAATTCATGGAGGCTCCTAACTTAAAAATCTCAGGGCAAGAGGACTGCAAAGTGAGCTAAGCACCAGCGGCCGACTAGATGCACGGGACAGGATCCCCTCACCCCTCAGTTCCACTTAAGGAAATGGAGGGCTAGTCTTTCACACTGGGAAACTGTATTATTAATTGAAATATTTCTGTCCCTTCTAGAGGTGTCCCTCTCTGAGGTACCCACTACCAAAGAGTTATATAGTCTGGCCGACTAGATTTCACCAGTCTGAAAAGTGAGCTAAGCACCAGCGGCCGACTAGATGCACGGGACAGGATCCCCTCACCCCTCAGTTCCACTTAAGGAAATGGAGGGCTAGTCTTTCACACTGGGAAACTGTATTATTAATTGAAATATTTCTGTCCCTTCTAGAGGTGTCCCTCTCCGAGGTACCCACTACCAAAGAGTTATATAGTCTGGTACTTAGCTCAAGTTCATGTGATTTATTTGGCAATAACTATTAGCCTAAGGAAAATATTTCACTTCCAAGAAGAGCTCTGAAGGCCAGGACATGGTTCACCATGTCTCTGTTCCCTCTGCCACAATACTGCCAGTGTTCCTCAAAACTTAGAACTTAAGCTGGGTGTGGTGGCACACACCTGTAATCCTAGTGGCTTGGAAAGCTGAGGCAGGAGGATCACAAGTTCAAAGCCAGCCTCAGCAACTTAGTGAGAGTCTAAGCAACTTAGCAAGAACCTGTCTCAAAAAATAAAAATTAAGAAGGGAGGGGTAATGTGTCCATTTTGACGATATTAATTCTGCCTATCCAAGGACATAGGAGATCTTTCAATCTTCTAAGGTCTTTAATTTCTTTTTTAGTGTTTTGTAGTTTTCATAGTGAAAGTCTTTCACCTCTTTTGTTAAATTGATTCCCAAGTATTTTATCTTATTTTCTGAGGCTATTGTGAACAGGGTAGAAATTTCCTAATTTCTCTTTCAGGAGATTCATCACTGATGTATAGAAATGTGTTTGATTTATGGGTAGTGATTTTATATTCTGCTACTTTTCTGAATTCATTTATTAATTCTAGAAGTTTTCTGGTGGAGTCTTTTGGATCCTCTAAGTATAGAATCATGTTGTCAGCAAATAATGGTAGTTTGAGTTCTTTTTCTCCTATTTGTATCCCTTTAATTTCTTTTGTCTAATTGCTCTGGTGAGAGTTTCAAGGAATATGTTGAATAAAAGTGGTGAAAGAGGGCATCCCTGTCTTGTTCCAGTTTTTAGAGGGAACACTTCCAATTTTTCTCCCATACATATTCAGTGTGATTCCAGTTAAAATCCCAACTTCATTCTTTATAGAAATAGAAAAAACAATCATGAAATTTATTTGGAAAAATAAGAGACCCAGAATAGCCAAAGCAGTCCTTAGCAAGAAGAGTGAAGGAGGAGGCATCATACACCAGACCTTAAACTATACTACAAAACGATAGTAACAAAAATGGCATGGTATTGGCACCAAAATGTAGACCAATGGTACAGAATA
This sequence comes from Geosciurus inauris, assembly GCA_004024805.1. NCBI lineage: Eukaryota > Metazoa > Chordata > Mammalia > Rodentia > Sciuridae > Geosciurus > Geosciurus inauris. The sequence goes on from PVHX01003370.1 coordinate 140,990, forward strand.
GAAGACACATAGACTAACCCACATAAATATAGTTATCTCATATTAGACAAAGGTGCCAAAAATATACTTTGGAGAAAAGATAGCCTCTTCAACAAATGGTGCTGGGAAAACTGGACATCAACATGCAACAAAATGAAACTAAATCCCTGTCTCTCACCATGCACAAAATTCAACTCAAAGTGGATCAAGGACCTAGGAATTAGACCAGAGACCCAACGCCTAATAGAGAAAAATGTAGGCCCAAATCTCCATCATATTAGATTAGGCCCTGACTTCCCTAACAAGACTCCTAAAGCACAAGAAGTAAAATCAAGAATCAATAAATGGGATGGATTCAAACTAAAAAGCTTCTTCTCAGCAAAAGAAATAATCAATGAGGTGAACAGAGAGCCTACATTCTGGGAGCAAATTTTTGTCACACGCACATCAGATAGAGCGCTAATCTCCACGATATATAAAGAACACAAAAAAATTAACACCAAAAAACAAACAACCCAATCAATAAATGGGCCAAAGAGCTGATCATAAACTTCACAGAAGAACATATACAATCGATCAACAAATATCTGAAAAAAAATGTTCAACATCTCTAGCAATTAGAGAAATGCAAATTAAAACTAAGATTTCATCTCACACCAGTCAGAATGTCTGGTTATCAAGAATATAAGCAACAATAAGTGTTGACAAGGATGTGGTGGAAAAGACACACTCATACATTGCTGGTGGAACTGAAAATTGGTGCAACCAATCTGGAAAGCAGTATGGAGAGTCTTTAGAGAACTTGGAATGGAGCCACCATTTGACCCAGCTATCCCACTCCTCGGTCTATACCCAAAGGACTTAAAAACAGCATACTAGAGTGACACAACCACTTCAATGTTTATAGCAGCTCAATTCACAATAGCTGAACTGTGGAACCAACCTAGATGCCCTTCGATAGATGAATGGATAAAGAAAGTGTGGTATATATACACAATGGACTATTACTCAGCATTAAAAGAGAATAAAATTATGGCATTTGCAGGTAAATGGATAAATGGTAAATGGATGTTGTTGGAGAAGTGAAGTAAGCCAATCCCCAAAAACAGGGCTGAATGTTTTCTCTGATAAGTGGATGCTAATTCATAATGGGAGGTAGGGCATGGGATGATGAATTTTGGATGAGGCAAAGAGGAGGGGGAAGAGGGCATAGGGGTAGGAAAGATAGTGGAATGACACAGAAATCATTACCCTAGGTGCATGTATGATTGCATGAATGGTGTGACTCTACTTCATGTACAACCAGAAAGGTGAAGAACTCTGCTCCATCTGTGTACAATGAATTAAAAAGCTTCCTGCTGTCATGTATAACTGATTAGAACTAATTTTTAAAAAGAGGGCGGATGGGAATGTGGCTCAGTGGTGGTTAAGCAGCCCTGGGTTCAATTCCTAGTACGAAAAACAACAACAAAAGCAAAAATGAAAACAGAACATAAAGAACATAAGATGGTACATGATAGACTGTGATGATTTTTGTTGTTGTAAGCCCTCAGGATTCTAGGTGGGATTGGTACTATAGAGAGAGGGAAAAAATAGCTATTAAGGCTATTATTGTTTCAGAGTAAATACCTTTATCATTCTCATCATTCTTACATTTGGGAAGCCCATAAAAACCAGTGTCTTGTGCACTCACACTGAGGAAGAGGCTTCTCGTAAGTATCCTAATCATACATAGTCCTTCCAGTCAACAGCTGTCATTCATCCTTAATCCTGTGAACAGGAATATGAGGTTCACTATATGTTTAGAGAAAGCCCCAGTATGAAGTGAGGGAATAGTACAGTCTAAAAATTATGATCTCAGGGAAAAAGAAGTAATTCAGAAAATAGACAAGAAACAGGAAGAAAAGAAGGGAAGGAGGGAGGGAGGGAAACAGGGAGAGAGCAAAAAAGAGAGAGAGAATGAGGAGCAGGAGGAGGATTGAGAGTAGGAGAGGGAAAAAGAGAGAAGACAGAAAAAGAAAAAGAAAAAAAAATTAAAGCCTCTACTTATTTTTCAAGAAAGTGGAGAAGACATCTTATCAATAATACAAGTTCTGGATGGTGTGACAGATCTCTAGTTTTCCTCCCTAAATCCATTTCATGCTTCTTTCTGATGGTACCCAACTAAACCATGTGTTTTCCAGGTTCCTTTAAAGCAGTGTGGCATGTGACTAAATTCTGTTCTATTAATGTGACAGGAAGCTATATGTGTGTCTGTGGCTATGACCCAGTGTTGACCATGTGGATGAGAACAACCTCCTAAGAGCTGACATGCTGGCAAGATGGTGGGCACTTGGGTTCCTATATGGTTTCAGGCAGATCAGTCACCCTATCTACCTCCCATCAATTACAAAACTGTGAGATAAAGTTTGATATTATTTAAGTCACTATATTTTAGCCATTATTTCCATTGCTGGGACAAAAAGATCTGAGAAGAACAATATAGAGGAGAAAAAGTTCATTTTTGCTCATGGTTGGTAGACTCTAATAGCTCTGGGTCTAAAGTGAGGCAGAAAGAACATCATGGCAGAAAGACATGACAAAGAAAATCACCTCTGGATGTGGCAACAAGAAGCAGAGAGAGCTCTGCTTATAAGGAACAAAATTCATACTCCAAAGTTGCAGCCAGGAACATACCTCCAGCCATATCCTACCTTCCTACAGTTATCTCCTAGTTAATCCATATCAATGGAATAATTCAATGGTTAGATTCCAACTCTCATAATCTAGTCATTTCAACTCTGAATGTTCATGCATGAGTTTAGGGAGGTACGCCATATATCCAAACCATAACAGGGCCTATTGTGACAGAACCCAGATTTATGTCAATATCATAGATGATATTTTATTTATTTATTTATTTTTCATATTTAATTTATTTATTTGTTCTATTTAGGCTTACATGATAACAGAGTGCAATTTGATTCATTGTACATAGATAAAGGATAACATATCAATTCTCTGGCTATAATTTGTATAGAATCACAACATACATGCAGTCATACATAAAGTTAGGGCTATGATGACCTTCATATTCCACCACCTTTACTGTCCCCATGCCCCCTCCCCCCTTACACCCCTGTCAACAGAGTTCCACCATTGTTCCCATGTCCTTCCCCACATTATTGATCAGCATCCATTTATCAATAAGTACATTTTGCATTTGGTTTTCTGAGATTGGCTTACTTCACTTAGTATGATATTCTCCAGCTCCATCCATTTACCTGCAAATGCCATAATTTTATTCTCTCTTATTGCTGAGTAATATTCCATTGTGTATATATACCACAGTTTCTTTATCCATTCATCTATCGAAGGGCATCTAAGTTAGTTCCACAGTTTGGCTATTGTGAATTGAGCTGCTATAAACATTGAAGTGGCTGCAGCACTGTAGTATGCTGTTTTTAAGTCTTCTGGGTATAGACCAAGGAGTGGGATAGCAGGCTCAAATGGTGGTTCCATTCCAAGTTTTCTAAAGACTCTCCATACTGCTTTTCAGATTGGTTGGACAAATTTGCAGTTGCACCAGCAATGTATGAGCGTGCCTTGTTCCCCATAACCTCACCAACACTTATTATTGTTTGTGTTCTTGTTAATTGCCTTGTTCCCCATAACCTCACCAACACTTATTATTGTTTGTGTTCTTGTTAATTGCCATTCTGACTGGCATGAGATGAAATCTTAGGGTAGTTTTGATTTGCATTTCTCTGATTGCTAGAGATGTTGAACATTTTTTCATATGTCTGTTGATGGATTGTATATCTTCTGTGAAGTTTGTGTTCAGCTCTTTGGCCCATTTATTGATTGGGTTGTTAGTTTTTTTGGTGATAAGTTTTTTGAGTTCTTTATATATCCTGGAGATTAGTGCTCTA